>CM040395.1:138137038-138237038 GCA_022702515.1 Ilyophis sp. 1 JC-2022 | reverse complement strand
AGCCATCGATTCCCCAGCAGTTGATGAAGTAAAGATTTATTATGTGCCTTCCAGGAGAATCCATTGGCTATGAACATTTAAAGCTTAGCAATTAATCCAGGTCATAGCCGTCCGCAATTGAGCACTCGGAGGACCTCCGGAATGGCCTCCATAAAGACCCCATTGTGGTGTATATTCATCTGTGGTGCCCACGGATAAATTGGACAAAACAATTTATTTCTTATGAGCCTGTAATAACGTCTATAATGACAGAATCGAAGCTCAGAGCCCTTTTCCAAAGGTATGATTTGCTCTACAGCCAAGATGCCCTGCCAAAGAAAAGCTTGTGTAAGCTGGGAATATAAAAGAAAGCATACACAGCACGTGATGAAATAGATTACGTGTCTTCTCCTGGGGCTGACTTGCTATAGTGGGGTCTGGAGGTTTAGGGGTTCTGGCCGTACAGAACAAGCTGCCCACTTTCAGCTGCTGGTCCAATGATGTGCCCGGCCTGGCTGTAGTGTTCAGGGGGAGAGAGTCTGTGACCAATCACAGCTCTCAACAAAAATGTCCTCTTGAGCTAGAACAGTATGGCAGGTCTCTGGCACGAACACTGACATGAATGGTGTTGCTTTTCATTCAATCATTTTTTATTTGTTTTATTTTTTTTGTTCACTATATTTTTTTTAACATTTTTGTGCTTAAGTGGTTGACTTTTGTGGTGGGAAACCTTCAGAGTTCTCTCAGTTAAAGCCATCAGGGTTTGATTTTAGCCCCATTCATTTGCTTTTAACCACCCAAAAAAAAACAAAAGCCAGAAGAGGAAAGGTCTTAAAGCGTGAACACCTGATGGTTTTAATGTTTGGCCGTGTGTGTTGCGTTTGGTGGTGTGTTGCGTTTGGCGGTGTGTTGCGTTTGGCGTGGTGCATGTGTTAAGGACTAACATCTCGAGGCTGCCGGTGTCCGCGTGCTCTCCAGAGCCACCCTGTGATTCTTTTCTCTTCGCTCCGCGTCGCTCTATGTCCCCAGGAGGCCATCATCACGGGACTGCTCTCCGAGACCACGTACTCTGTCACCGTGGCAGCCTACACCACCAAGGGGGACGGCGCCCGCAGCAAGGCCAAGGTCATCACCACCACCGGCGCAGGTAAAGGCGTGTTTCCACGGAGACGGGCCGGCGCGTCGTTCTCAGGGCGCCCCTGGCTGAGTTTGGGCGACCGCGAGACACGGAGCATCGCTAACCTAGCTATTTCCATTCGCTAGTGGTTATTTATAGCGGCGTGTGTATAAGCAGGAGAACACAGGGTGACTTACCTCACTGAGGCGGTTGCTGGAGAGACACCAGCGCTGGGCGAGAATCGACGTCCCTCCATACTATTGAATATGCTTGTTGAGTACATTGGATGGTATAAGTTGTTAAGTAGGCGAAAATGTTCTCTAAATATAGTGTGCTTAAAATCCCTCTATGATGTACTTATTTTCGGGTTTTCGCTGATAATAGTATGGAGGATATGTTTTGCATACTACATGTCACTAAACAGTATGGAGTACACAGTGTGCTAGTATGCTAGTACACATGACGCAGTAGATAAGGCTCTGATTCGGACACAGCCCAGAAGGAGAGCTCAGGGTTAAGATGGCGCCCTGTCTGCCCTTGTCGCCCTCAGTACCCGGCAAGCCCACCATGATGATCAGCACCACCATGGAGAACACGGCGCTCATCCAGTGGCAGCCGCCCAAGGAGATGGTGGGCGAGCTGATGGGCTTCCAGCTACAGTACAAGCGGGACGGCGAGGAGGCCTTCACCATCCGCGACCTGAAGAAGACGGACGGCCACTATACCGCCACGGGCCTACACAAGGGCGCCATCTACGTCTTCAAGCTGTGCGCCAAGAACCGGGCGGGCAACGGCGAGGAGCACGTCAAGGAGATCATCACCCCGGACGACGTGCCCGCCGGGTACCCGCAGAACCTGAGGGTGGTGGGCCTGACCACCTCCACCACCAAGCTGGCCTGGGAGCCGCCGTTGCTGCCGGAGCGGAACGGGCGCATCGTGCGCTACACGGTGGTATATCGCGACATCAACAGCCAGCAGAACAGCACCAATGCCACGGCCGACACGCAGATGACCATCCACGGCCTGCGGCCCGACACCACGTACGACATCCGCGTGCGCGCCTTCACCAGCAAGGGAGCAGGCCCCATCAGCCCCAGCATACAGAGCAGGACCATGTCTATCTCTCCTGGTGAGTGGGGTTGTCTGCACACACGCACGTACACGCGCACGCACGCACAGACACATACATACACACACACACATGCAAACACGTACGCACGCGCACATGCACGCACACGCACACGCGCGCGCACACACACACGTACATTATAGTTACTTCTTAGCAGTGGAGAACCTTATTGTTAGTTAGTTAAGGGGTGATATATCACTAAGAAGACAAAGAGGGCCCATTTGTAATCAATAAGTGCAGAATTATCCAAACAAACCAACAATTAGTACTGTAAACAAAAGTAAATACCACGATACAGATAAGCTATCGTGTACATACACACAGGTCACACACACAATCACAAACACAACACACGCACACACATGCACAAACACAACACACACATACAGACACATACACGCACACACACACACAGAGCTTTACTTAGTAGCAGTTGGGTTAGGAAGTGGAGCTACTCAGAGCAGATGGTTCACGAGCGATGCCGAGCAGATGTACAGCTTGTGAAAAATGGTTTGGAGCCGGCTCTAAACTGAAATGCTGGAGTAGTGATTTCAGACCACACAAACTGCGTCTAAATCACATCCATTCTCTCCATTACAAATTCTCTTCATACCAGATAGTTATAGTTTCAGTCTGCTTCATAACATAAAAAGTGTTTGATTCGGGGGGGGGGGGTGGGCGTGTAAATCAACTAATGTTATTATGTGGTGTATTTATATACATGCTGCCCTGTTTAAGTTATTTTTACGACGTTATTTTTCTCGCTTTTGTGTGAATATCATTTTATCGCAATACATGTCATTATTTGAATGGCTATTGAATTATAGTGCATTTTGACGGCTATTTTTCTCATGTTCTCAGTTGGGATCATTTTCAGCTTTTAGAATTTATCGCTTTATTATAAAGATAGTGTTACATTTCGCACCGTGTGTTTCCGAGCATAACAGTGTATTGTATTTCTGAGAAAATACAGACAAGACTGCGGAATGCAGAGATTGAACAAAGATCCGTCAGAGATCGGACAGATAATACAACATTTTCGGAGCCACTCAGCTCCCAGCTCAGAAATCATCATGACCTCGTCGAAATGCTGCTGCCGTAATCAGCACCGTCGTCCCAAACTCTAGGCCTCATCCGGCTATCGCGTCTGCGGAAAACGCCGAGCTAAAGAGCCGCCGAGCAGCCAAGCAGCCAATTAAAACGTGTTTCTTTCCCTCAGCATTTGCCACAAGCTTCGGTGTGAAGGCCGTGATGAAGACCTCCGTCCTGCTCACGTGGGAGGTGCCAGAAAACTACAAGTCTCAAGTGCCTTTCAAGGTAAGAGTCCTGTCAGAAAACCCAGCTACAGTGCGGAAAAGGCACAGACGGCCGACAATATAACCGTCAGAGAAGGGGAACTTGGGGAAGCTGGACTTTTGGAAATGGATGCCCTTCTGGCAGTTTGTTTTTAGTCGCTCCGTAAATACTGGGAGCCGCGGATGCGACGGCGAGCCAGGTTTGGAATTTTAATGAGAGTGGATGGATGGCATCTGCTCAAGTTTTATTTCCCGCAGTTTATTTTTAATAGCTCCTTCTGCAGATAATCTCTCTGTTTAAGGACTTCTCTATTACGTGAACCAGGCAATTAGCTCATCGTGGAGAAGCACTTGGCTAAGCCTTTAATTGGCTTCATCATCCATTTGAACAGAAGTTTGCTTGGCTTTTCTATAATCCATAATCATAATCAAATTACCGTAATGACCAAGTTGAATTGTTTGAAAGATGCAGAAATGGCTCTTGTTTATGTATATATTTTTTGTTTGTTTGCTTTGGGATGAACAAAGTAGTTTACCTCGCTGTTAGCGTCTGTCCATTTAGAATATATATTTTTTTTTACATTCAGTATCCAGAAGTATCCAGAAATGTACCTATTTCTGCCCATAATGCACCTTTCACAGACTTTCACAGAATTGTGGTCACACAAGGTTATGTCGATTTTCATCACAATCTTTTCTGAAGTTATGCACCATGTTTTGACAGGAGTTAAATTTGCTTCTCTATTTCTTGGTCACAGGGGGTTTTGCGTTAATTGCTTTTCAGGAGATATTTGTACCGCCGCTGCTTATTTTCAGCTTTTTGGCGGGTTAAGCGGGCGGGTGCCTCAGGTGGCGGTTTAGCCAAAAAGTCACTGAGCGCGAACGCGATCGTAAACCGCCCGTGCTCTCCGCAGATCCTGTACAACCAGCAGAGCGTGGAGGTGCAGGGCAACCTGAAGCGCAAGCTGATCACCAAGCTGCAGCCCGACACCGATTACTCCTTCGTCCTGCTGAGCCGCGGCAACAGCGCCGGAGGACTGCAGCAGCAGGTCTCCATCCGCACCGCCCCCGACGTGCTCAAGACCAAGCCCGTCCTCTACAGACAAGACCAGGGCCAGAGCGGCCGGCTCACCATCAACCTGCCCAGAGTGCAGACCACAGCCCTGGTCAGGTATGTGCTAACGCCCGCCGCTAACAATAATTTTGAGAACAATGTGTTTTGTTTGTTTACCGCCTTTCCAAAAGACGAGGGCCCTAAAAATAAGGGAGGCTACAAAATACAGTATTGTCCAAAGTAATTGAAATTCAGGCGGATTAGCGATAGACTAAGAATATCAAGTTACATGGAAGCAGAAAATCCCTGAGATTTTGTTAGCCTAGCCCCAGCCAAGCTTCTGAGTTATGGCAGACTAAAATAGGATTTGGCTATGTAAGAGCGCTGAGGTGACCTTGCAGTCTCGCGTCTCCAAGGAGCCTCTCGTCCGCCCGCGCTGCGGTGGAAATTCACGTTTCCCTCCAGTTCCGCTCGGATGTTTGGAGTAGACTCGGCGGAACTGTCGAGCGAGTCTGCCAGCGTCGGGTTCCCTCACATCCTCCGGCGCGCTTACCTGCCCCGTTGTTTAGTTTGGCTCGGAGAGTCATCCCGGTCCTGCGGAAACTGCTAGCTTGGTTCGTGTCAGTCTCCTGGCTCGGCTTCCGCTCCGATTACAGTCCTCATCCCAAATCTCCGGGGCGGCCTTTGTCCCGCAGAACCTAGGGTGTTTTACCACGGTGCTGCGACCGCTGCAGCCAAGGCACATGGTCTTATTTAAGAGCCGTCTTAAAACTCAACGGTTAAGAGGCTCATATTTAAACAGCAATTTCACATGCTATGCTTTTATAAATTGTCTTTGCAATGCAGGAATAAAATTGTATTTTCAGGTTTATATTTCACCAAGGCGCAGCTACTCATTGGACTTTGTATTATGATTTATCAGAAAATCGAATACAAATTTTTGGCGATACAATCAGCCTCTTAACACATTTCTTTATGATTAAAATTGGACGCTAGGAATGTGGTAAAAGCCCAGTCTCAAACTCATTTTTCTGATTGGTAGAAATACTTTTTTTTTTTTTTCTTTTTTCCGATTCCCTGAGAAAATGATTGAGAATGAAAAAGTATCAGTGCACAGTATTGCTTTGGTTCTTGAGTCTGATTTGTGTCCCCAAAAAAAAGGATTGACATGGGCTTCCAACAGCGTGTTTTCAAGTGTTCTTCATGGCTCTTTGCAGCGAATCCGTAGCTGAACTTGTAACAATTGAGCCAAGAGGAGGCAAGGCAGATGACATCAGCATCCCCCTGTCGTCTGGGGGGGGGCTTTAGAGTGGGAGATGACGCTTCTTATTACTCTCTGCAGGTGGTACTACATCGTGGTGGTGCCAGCCACGTCCCGCAGGTCCGAGAACCCTGATGAGATGGAGCTGGATGAGGTGAGCTTCTTTCTTCCTGCTGCATTATGGGTCCAATCAATCAGTCAATCAATCAAATTGATTAAATATTGAACATTTCATACAACAATTGCAACTTCACATAAAATGAGATAAAAATAGGAAAGGTAGGAAACAAAAAGGAAGAAAAATTTAAAATAAAGACTAAAAGCAATAAAAAGCAATTGCAGTCTACAGAACGTGGCGACTATACAAATGACGATCACAGCCAGAGGTGTAAAATCCAGGTTCAGAAAGTGAAAGTCCTTCCCAGTATATTCTTCCAATCACCTGGAGCTAATTAGTGAAATCAGCTGGCTGAGTTTATGGGTGGAAGAAACACACGGCAGGACTTCTACTTTCTGACCCTTGGATTTTACACAACTGATCACGGCTCTGCAGTGAACGCCGGCACAAGGCCAGGCTCAGTACAGACGACCTCACAAGGCCAGGCTCAGTACAGACGACCTCACAAGGCCAGGCTCAGTACAGACGACCTCACAAGGCCAGGCTCAGTACAGACGACCTCACAAGGCCAGGCTCAGTACAGACGACCTCACAAGGCCAGGCTCAGTACAGACGACCACATATCAATGTGACTCTTCTGTTCACTGGGTGAAAATCTATTCAAAATGACAGTCAAACAACAGTACAACTTTAGGTAAAAAAAATTGAGTAAATGTATTGTGTTCAGTAAAGCTGTGCCTGTAGTTCTTTTAGCAGTTCTCTTAAGTCGTGCACCAAAGGGAAGCTTATTTGGAAAGGCCAGCCGCATGTCATATTTGGTTGTGTGGCTCCATATGAGCGTTCCAAGGTATTCTGAATCCTGAGCGCTGCTGCTAAAGAGCGTTTTAGAGGTGCTCAGCATTTTCTGTTGCAATATTGAGTTTGCTTTCTCAGGAGTTTTCTTTCTCAAGAACTGGAGTGTGCAGAAAACTGAAGCCAAACTTGAGCAAATATCAAATGTTCCAAATATGTAAAATAAACGTGTCCAGGGGTTTTTCTGGCACAACAAGGTTTGTGTGTGTGTGTGTGTGTGTTCTACCAGTATTCCACTTGAATCCCTAAGTTCTCAGCCATGTGAAATAATACAGATGAAAGCATCCAGCAGCTCCCAAACAGCCCGACTATGATGAATGAACAGGCCCGTCTCCCCTCAGACACGATGCATTAATAAGGCCTGGGCTTCAGAAACACCTGAGACTCCAGTAGAGCATGACCACGCAGGCTGGGCTCTGCAGGGGGGGGTCACTGAGAGTACACCGCGTTTTCCCCCCCTCTCTGTGATTTTGGGGAACCTCAACCTTCTGTTTTGTGAGCTCGCTGCGCGGGGTTAAACGCACACCTGCTCATTCACTGGGGATTCTCTCACCATAAAGTGCCCGCCCTAATCCAGTAAATACCAGGAGATGCCGCACAACGTGGAACTTGAGAGCAGGAGGATATAGGCCTGCCTATCCTAATTAGCAGAAAAGTGGAATCTGGACCCAACGTCAGACATGACGCCAGAAGCTCTGCATCCAGCAGGGTTTCTCCAGCGTATCTCGTTATTCTGGTCATTAAATACACTTGTGAAATAGTGAGGTTTAGTTAACTTGAAGAAGAAATGGCTCCGTTCCGTCTTGTGTGTTTATACGCGTTTGGGTAATAGTTTTTTTCTGTGGGGCGCTTTTGAGCACGTCTAACGTGTAACCCTGACAGGTACCCTACGAGTGAGCACTGTTAATAAACACTGCAGTGATACAGGCGCTGCTCTAATTGTCTCCCTGTGAGATGGGTTTGTTAGCCTTTGTGACAACGTGTGTGCCTGTCCCCGCCGTTCTTCCTCCTCCGCCCGGCAGCTCCTGGAGGCCAGCGGACACCCCGACCTGAGGCGGCGCAGGCGACGCCAGGCCGAGTCCGCCAAGCCGTACATCGCCGCCCGGCTGGCCTCTCTACCCGAGACCTTCACCCTGGGCGACGAGAAGAAGTACAACGGCTTCTACAACAAGCCTCTCCCCAACCAGCTCCAGTACCTGTGCTTCGTGCTGGCGGCTCTCGACCAGGACCAGGACTCAGCGACCGGCGGCGACAAGCAGGTCCGTACCCCGCAAACGCCCCCTCGTCCCCTCCCTCCCCCTCATCCCCTTATCACTCTTCCACATTCACCCGTTCAGATGATCCGGAGTCGGCTAATCCCGCCCGTAATCCCCCGACGCAGCCGGCCGATCTGGGTTTATTCACTCGTGTCGCTCGATCGAGTCACGTGACCTAACGGCGATGCTTGAAAAACACTGAAAACTGGCTTTGGGCCGGATGTGTTATTTACAGCTTGTTTGTCGAAAAAATAAGAATTTGTGGTGCTTCACAAATTGTGTTTGCCTAGAGCAATATAACAATGCAGCCCAAATTGATCAAGGTTTCTTGATTAAAATGTAATTTAAAATAAAAAACTGTGACCTCTCAATCTAGTATTGTACATCAGGGTCGCAGTAACTCTTTGTACAGAAAGCCGAAACAGTCCCCAGGTCAGCGTTCGTGCGCGCCTTCAAGCTCCGCCCACGCCCAATGGCAGTACCCAGGCAGCGCATCTCTCAGGAAATTGACATGTTGAAACAGGGACGGCCTTGGACAGGCAGCGGGGCGGGATTTCCCGCTCGGCCGCGGAAATTAGAGATGACATGACATTTCGCGCAGCCCCGCTGGCGGGCAAATTGTCTAATAAATGAGCAAATGCACTATTATCCCCGGGCCGTGTTGGGCGATGGAGGAGATAATACGGGCTGACCTGCGGGTGGAACGAGCCTCGCCCTCGTCAGAACTCCACGCTACGTTACCGGGCCGCCGTGTCACATTCAGCCTCTTCTCAAATCACCCGCAATCAGAAATAGCGCTCTGTTCACAATCTGAATACACGTAAATATGTGTGTGCGTGTGGATGAAAGTTATAAAAGAGGCCTCTCAAACCTGGCTTCATAAATATTAATCTGTGGGGCCCTTGCCAGTCACACACGCTGCTCCTTAATTTAGCTGGGGGACCCCCGGAGGATTGATCTCTGCGGTGCAGGTTTAAGTAGGCCCGGCCCAAAGAGGGGGCTGAAATAGCAGAGGTCCCCAGGAGCCCGGGTTTAAGCATCCCTAAAGCCGCCGCATTAATTGTTCCTCTCCCGCGCGGCCTCCCGGCTCAGCACTTCAAAGGGCGTCAGTTTCCCCCCGCTTCAACTGATCGCCCCCCTGCCTCCGCCCTGGCGCCCATCCCAAGACGGGGGCTAACAAACCCCCCCTCCGGCCGCCGTTTTCGCACCGCGACGGATTCAGAGGAGGAATGGGGGAAGGGGGCGCGTCCGGTCAACCCGACACACCGTTATTGATGATGTTTTCATTAACTATGAAAATGAAGCTGAGACAGAGGGGCCTGAAGGAGCCAACGGCATGCTTGTGGCGTCCCGTTGGCTCCGCCCTCTTCACACCAAACGCCATGAGAGGAGCCCCCCCACGGCGGTAAACAGGCCGGAGAAGCGCCGCGCCGGCAGCTGATGGATGCTGGGTGTCCGCGAACAGCGTGATCATTTAAAGGAGGAGAGGAGGGAGGGAGAGAGAGAAGGGTCGGCCTCCGGCTCCCGTTCTGCTTCCCGCAGATAAAGCGGGAACATTAGCGCTCTTGGGACTCGGCCGACGGCACAGATGTGCCCCGCCGTTAAGGCCCTTGTGTGACGAGAGAGAAAATTGCCACTTTCAAGCCGCGTAATTATTATCTATTAGTTTTTTTGTCGTTATCTTATTTGTGTGTTTTGTTTGTCTGCCTCCCTCCCCCCCCGCCCCCTCCCACTCCTGGTTATTAGACCTTCCTGAGGAGGAAAGTGAGCAAGGTCAATAGTGGAGAGACCCTTCGATGATGGCGTGTGTGCTCATCGGTGACCGTTGCCTCCGTTAGATGTCTGAATGCTTGCGATATTGCCCAAGGCAGATAATGCTGTTGTTCATTTTCTAGGTCTGCATCCTCTTTGCCTCTTTCTTATTATCTCTCTCTCTCTCTCTCTCTCTCTCACTCTCTCTCTCTCACTCATTCTCTCTTCCTCTCTCTGTCTCTATCTCTCACCTCCTTGAGAGCTACATTACTCCATTGTCAGTCTGTAGAAGCAGGAAAGGCATTAAGCACTCTGGGAGTTGTTTCCATCAGATAGCGCCATTCAAATTGATCACCCGGGTTTACCCCATGAATTTTTAAAGGTGCTTCCCGCTTCGCCTCGGCACTGCAGTGTCAGGGAGGTGTGACCGCAATCGGTCTTTAACAAAGGGCCCCCCCCGACTTCCCTCCCTGTGCTTTTCGGGAAAGCAGGGGGGAGCCGAGCGGGAATAGCGGAGGGGCAAACGGACGAAAGTTTCACAAGCCGTCACAACCTCAGGCCCACCTTTAGCTATTAAACCGTATGTCTTAACTACCTTCCCCGAAGAGTTTCACCGCTAGCATATTAGCGTAGTCACCGACCCAACACTGACCCAGTTTGTGAAGAACAGGCCACTGTTGCGCCGCGTAATAGAATTCAGGCCTCCTGGGCCAGGCAGGGCCATGTGACAGTACAGCTGAGTGAGTTAGCCCAAGCGAATTACGCCCGCTTAATTGTTCCATTCGTGTCAGGTGTCACCGGGATGGTGGCGCGCAAAGCGCCTCTTCGGGATTAAAGCGGGGTATTCTCTTACCCTCTGCTCGCTCCACGACGGCCGTCTTTAAACACTTTTTCAATCATGCATTTAATAGCTAATTGAATTGATTAAGGAATAAACCCGCTCTTAATAAGTGCGGTTCTTCGTGCTTCAATCCCAAGTCATAAAAACAGGGCTGTTTTTTTTTAAGGGCGCCAGCGGCTCAATAATCTGCTTGTTCGCAAGCACAAACAACGGACACGCGTTCATAGGGTGTTCACCAAACCTTGCAGTGGTATCCTCATTCATTTGCACACACGCGCACACAAACACGCACACACACACATGCACGCACACACACACACACACATACATACATACACACACGTGCGCACACGCACATACACACACACACACACACATGCACACACACACATGCACACACACACACACGCGCACACGCACATGCACACATACACACACACATGTGCGCACACGCACACACGCATGCATACATACATACACACGTGCGCACATGCACACATACACACACACACACATGCATACACAAACACACATACCCATGCACACACTAATCCGTAGCATGACAGCTCATTCACATGCATCAGCAGGCAGACACAGTTCTGTTGTTTGTTCACACACATGCCTCTTTATCAGCCAGTCATGTGAGGGCACAGGGTTATAGTCTTTCCACTTCATTTCCTTTATCTGCCCAATTAATATCTTAAGGCCAGGCGTCATATCGCTAATGGAGCGAAGCGGGCTCGTGTCCCCCGGTGGAGCCGCAGGGACAAGGGGGCGGTCTCCAGGGCCCAGTTGCCGGGTCTTCTCCATCCCTGCGCGCGACTCAAGGGCGGGGAACCTGCAGCCCTCTGCGGGCGGCGGGTTTGAAGTGGAGACAGCTGGGAAATGTCATTTAGGAGCTTTGGGAAGCAGCCCCCGCTTTATATCTCTGCTCTGTCATGTTGAGGGACACTCAGGAAGAGGGGTTTCATTTTTGCCCCATTCATCAGTCTGCTCTCTCTTTCTTTCTCTCTGTCACCATCTTTTTCTCTCCTTTTTCTCTCTCCTTTTTGTTTTTGCATCTCGTTCTCTCCGGACCTGGGTTCCAATGGTATTCGGTTTGGATTCAAATACTTTTTCCGTGCTCTATTGATCTTGCCTGGTGCATTTCATCTTGCTAGGAGGAGCATATGGGCGGGGTTGGGTTGACACTTTTGGGATTATTTCATTGGTTCCAATACACCATGCAAGCTCAGTAAAGTATTATTTGAAAGAAATAGTACTATTTGAACCCAGGTCTGGTTCTCTCTCTTGGCTTTGTCCTTCTCTCCACCCTTATTGAAAAATAAAATACTGCAGTATATTATAAATATATCAAAATGATCTTCACAGTATATATAAAATAAACTGCAGTATATTACATTTCCATAAGGGACCCTCCTATTGTTGCCTGTGATGCAGCTGGCTGGGATGTGGCACTAATGTGATTAGGGGGCCATGTTGAGTGGGGACGGCTCGTCATCGCGCTGCTTTGAAGATTTGGAAGGCTCTTGGTGCACAGTGTACCCCTGGGCGTGCCCACTGAGTGCCTTCAGTCCCCTCTCAGAGGAGAACTCGCTGACACGGCCACACTGCGCCAGTCCTGGCCTTCGTACAACCGGTTTAAGGAGAAAAGATGAAAGTGAATATCACCAGTGCTTGATCACAGAATTAGAAGACATATATATTATTCAATTTCCATTACCATAATGTGACATAAATGTTTCATTTGAGCAGTGTTATTGAGAAGAATCAGCGTCGTCCGAAAGCCGAGTACCCGTCTTTATTTTGGAGTGTCATTTTTTGAAAGGTTTTAGCGTTTTTAAGTTGCTTTTTTTCCCTCCCCTCTATCACAAACAAATGCTTCACCCCCCCCCCCCCCTCTTGTGCGTATTCCCACAGCCAGGTTACTCTGATACCGTCTCATATTCAGGCTCTCATTTCCTCTGTCTCTCTTTTTTCCTCTCTTTCATTCTCTCTCTCTCCCCTCTGCAGAAGACGTTTGCAGCCAGCCCGTACTCGGACCCCATCAAAGTGGAGAACGTATCCAAGCCCATCGACGACCCCGAGATGCTGTGGGTGATGGGGCCCGTGCTGGCCGTCATTCTCATCATCATCATCGTCATCGCCATCCTGCTCTTCAAGAGGTGAGGGCTTGGACGTCCCCTGTTTCAGAGTCTCTTCTCCTCCACCGAGCAACACTTGGCCTTAACCCTGAGACATTATATTAATAGTTTTCTGCTCCCTGGTAGGAGCTGGTATTCGTTTCCGCAACCAGCCGCATAGCGACTGAGCCCTGAGCAGAGGAGTCCCCTGTATATGCCCTGTTCCTCCACAGGGACGCGCAGTATTTAATGTACTGCATTACCCTACGACTCCACAGACCAGTGCAACCACTGTTGAGCCTTTGTGCTGCAAAGCTAAGGTGTTTTTTTTTTCCTCAAAAGTTAATTTCAAGCTTCATAGTGTACTATTGTAGCCAATTCTGAGTTGGAATGAGAATAATAACTCTGCTTTTTGGAAGAAATGCCCCCCCCCGATAGTTCAGTTTTTAGCAAGTCAAAGAGAGCGCACGTTCACCGGCCCTGGTGAACAGCACCGTCGAGCCCCTTGTTCCACAGGTTCCCAGGCTGGTAATTACGTTCTTTCTTTGCTAGTTTGATGCAGCCCCCCTCCTGGCTTGTTATTTTTAAGCTGGCACCTGTCGCCAGGCAGGGAGCCTTACCGCGATGTCGCTAAATAACAGCGTCTGGGGTTGATAACGGCGCGTTTGTGGGCCTCCCTGTGTGGCAGCGCACAGTGCGCTGCCTGGCCTCCAGTCAGAACGGCGGTACGACGGTACTGAGCTCCAGGCCACTCACATTAAAGGACTCATCCTGCTCCTTCCCCTTTATCTCACGCTTAACATTCAAGCCCACGTTACAGCCTGCCCTTCTCCGTGCATGCAGAACGTCTCTTTAGCCCTTGATTATGAATGCAAGGGTGTGGGTGCACCTCTGCCTCACGCTGGCCCGACAGCAGACAGTATGCTGTGTTTGCAGAATGGTGTCGCCTGGGCGCCACGGGCGAAAACGGCCTCGTTTTTCCCCCCTCCCCCTCCACCGGCAGACGTCGGCCCCCTAAGTGACCCGTATTCAGATACTGCGTTTTCACAGCCGGTCACCCTGACGCAAAGCGACAACGTCCGCCAAGGTTAAAGCACGACGTGCTTTGCACTAGCGTCAAGGCTAACGCTACATTTGGTAGCAGTGGGACTTACCCGCGCCGGGGTGAAGCAGACATTTAATTTCCCCCAGCTTGCAGGGGCTTCCCGTCCGTCCCTCAATCGTCACGGCGACCCTCGCTTCCCACGGCGCTAAAATGGCCTCGCGACTTGGCTACCCCCGCAATACGCGCGCAGCAGGCCCGGCGTCAGACCGACGCGTCGCCACACGCCGGACCAGGAAGTGCCTATGGCAGGCCAGGCGCTGCTGCTAGGAGATTGGGAGGGAGCTCAGACAGCATAATCCCATCGATCTGCTGATACTGCCTGTGTACACCTCCCACCCACCTTCCCTCCCAGCGGCTCTGCTTCTGCTATGTCTGAGAGCATCCAGGGCTGTTTTTACTGTGTGCTCAACCTGCCTCGTATAACCCCTCTGAGAAGAGTGCTTTAAGGACCTCCAGGACTGTCCTCTGACAAATGATCAGTAGTTAACATTACAATTTCTATTTGGCAAGCTTGATTGGAGCCTGCAGTCAATTGCAAGTCTGACAGGAATCAATAAGAATTTTAAAATGAACAATGAGCTGCTGGAACAGTGTTTAGTTGGCCATGCAAACACCCACATCAAGCAGTCCTACAAAAAAAAAAAGAATAGAATTTTTCTCACACCTCTCAAAGTCACTTTTTTAATATATTTTTTTGTGCCGACTCCATAATCACTTCCCCACACCTCTGTAGAAATGTGGTGTCGTACAGTGCACTTGATGTGCTAGTTCACTCTGTCACCTAGTTTACAGCCCTCCCCACCCGTTGATCTCTTTTCTGTGAATACTTGGTTTGGCAGGTGAGGCCGTGCGTTTGCACATTCAGTGAGTCACGAAGCGACAGCCTGGGGACCGTTAGTGCCAACCCCAGAGCCGTTCGCAAAAGAGCATTGCTGTCGCTCACCGGGAAGCCATGCTGCGATTGGACGCTTTTCTGTCCCCTTTTTAGACGTCCCGCCAGGAGCCAGGCTGCTCTCGTTAATGCGCCGAACAGCAGGAACACCCAACGACCCATCCTGCAATTCTGCCACCTCAAATTCTGCCTCTGAGTCTCTAAAAAAGAATCCTGTCAAAGGGATTCCCGGGAACCTGGTTAAGGATTATAAGAGCAGGAGGGATTAGTGCCAGGCCTTCTCCAGATTGGCAGTTTTGAAATGTTACTGCGTGAATCTGAGTAAACCGTAGGCCGGGGGTTAGCCATGATCTGGCGAGTCGGGCGATTTTGGTTCTCGAGTTCTGTGCATAACCATCCCTATCTTTCTTTTTTCTTTGCTTTCTGTGGACCCAGCAAACAAGAAAGGTGCGTACCCTAAATCCACTAACATGTTCCTGTCTGTCACAACTCCCCCTATTTTTGTTCCGCTTGATTTATCTAAAAAAAAAAATTTAAACTTGTTTGTGATTTTTAGCACATCCCTCTTTCCCAGCACCCTTCATCTGTTTAGGAGGGGTGTAGGCTCACCTACCAAACTGTCTACAGCCAGTGGGCACTTCTTATTGCACCAGTACACACGGCTGGGAGGGATTCAGTCACCAGTATTCCCTAACTCAACGTGCTATAGCAGTCACCAGTATTCCCTAACTCAATATGCTATAGCTGTCACCAGTATTCCCTAACTCAATATGCTATAGCAGTCACCAGTATTCCCTAACTCAATATGCTATAGCTGTCACCAGTATTCCCTAACTCAACATGCTATAGCTGTCACCAGTATTCCCTAACTCAATATGCTATAGCAGTCACCAGTATTCCCTAACTCAACATGCTATAGCTGTCACCAGTATTCCCTAACTCAATATGCTATAGCTGTCACCAGTATTCCCTAACTCAATATGCTATAGCTGTCACCAGTATTCCCTAACTCAATATGCTATAGCTGTCACCAGTATTCCCTAACTCAGTATGCTATAGCAGTCACCAGTATTCCCTAACTCAGTATGCTATAGCAGTCACCAGTATTCCGTAACTCAGTATGCTATAGCTGTCACCAGTATTCCCTAACTCAATATGCTATAGCAGTCACCAGTATTCCCTAACTCAATATGCTATAGCTGTCACCAGTATTCCCTAACTCAGTATGCTATAGCAGTCACCAGTATTCCCTAACTCAGTATGCTATAGCAGTCACCAGTATTCCCTAACTCAGTATGCTATAGCTGTCACCAGTATTCCGTAACTCAGTATGCTATAGCTGTCACCAGTATTCCCTAACTCAATATGCTATAGCTGTCACCAGTATTCCCTAGAGTCCCTTGATAGAGAGAGTAGCGACATAGAGGGTCCGGAAAAATCTAGTCACGTGATTGCGTGGAGCCATTTTGAGTCCATCGCGGACAGGATCGTGATCGGACGCATATCGATTTTACGACAAAATGACAGGTTGTAGCGCTTGTGGGTGCACAAATAGAACGGAGAAGGGATTCAAGGTATATAGATTTCCATCAGATGCAAAAAGACGGGAAATCTGGGAGAACAGAGTCAGTCGTGTTGGATGGAAAGCAACTTCTTCCTCAGTTCTCTGCCAGGTCAGTGGTAATGGTCCCATATGCGTATTGAATTAACATGCACATATTTGTACTTTTGTGATGTCATTATTATGGAGTATGGTTTAAGACAAGAGAAAACACCCTCTACCTTTTCATGCGTAATTAAGAAAATTATGGACATATTTGTAATGCTTGACGGCTTGAGTGTTTGTTAAATTTAAATTTGGTTTTTATTTTTAATTGCATGTAGTACAGTACGTATGTAGTATTTAAATGAATGCAGGGCCCCAATGGAAATCAGTTTTTAACTGTTTGGGCATACCCTGGGTAAAGAAATGCAATAAATAAATAAACCCTAGCTTTTAAGAGTAGGTTATACCTAGGGATGTGCGCGTTTAGTCAACTAGTCGATTAAACGTTGCTACCCTCGCTAGTCGGCACCAGAAATACTAGTCGGTTAAACATTATTTTTATTAATGTACACATTTAAATTACATATTGACATAATTTGCACTGAAATGTCATGTTTTCCTGGTCAAATGTTGCTTTATAAAAAAAAACGAGCATCCGTTACTAATGTTAACAACGCCCGATTAAACAAAATTTTAAACATTTTTAAACGAAGGAAAAAAACAAAACGCATTAGCCTGTTCGGCCTGCAAGTTAAACAAGCGAGATGGAAAGAGTAAGTAGGCCTATCGCGTTGTTGAATAGGCCAATAAAACGAATCTAATGTCAAGTCGATCAGTAGGCCTAATTGTTATTTTTTTGTGGGCCTATTATTGGTAGTTTTTCTGATGACCGATTATTATTTTTTACTGTATTTGCTATGCGATCGCGTTCACCCAATGAAAATGCCGTTGTAATAATCAGGCACGTTTCCTAAAAATGTTTTGTTACGTTGAATATTGTTTTCAATAAATGTTATTTGTTAACTTATATTTAGTGAGTTGTTGTCATGTTTTGTAGGATAATGTGCAATGTTCATAATGCAAGGCGCAAAGTGCCACACATTTCAGCCGCATTTAAAATACGATTTGGTTATTGAAGTATGTGATTAACGGTTTCAAATGGCTCTTATAATATACGCAATATTTTTTCGTCGACTAGTCTAAGTTTAAATTTCCGTTTAACCGTCAGGGAAATTAGTCGTTAGGAACATCCCTAGTTATACTAAAGATTTATTTTCCCCCTTTGGCATGCACGGCATCTAGTTTAGCATGAAAAAAATATCACATTGCACCACTATCCAACGTGTTCCTATTTGTAATTCGCAGGTTCATTTCGAGTACCTGTCTAGTTAATTCCTTCTTTGTCATGGTTCTAAATGTCTGTGACTGTTAAATCACAACCAGCTCTGTGATTTTCTTCTTTATCATATGGCTCTTAGTTGTCATAAATCTTCTATTTTGTCATCTTCATATAATTTGTTCATTATCAACACGGAAAAGACCATTCCCATCTCTCATACATAGAGAACATAATGGAATACACGGTTCAATGCACTAGCGCCATACGGCGGCTCCGCACTGAATGGACTCAAAATGGCTTCAAATCGTGAGTTGTCGCTACTCTCTCTATCAAGGGACTTTAGTATTCCCTAACTCAGTATGCTATAGCTGTCACCAGTATTCCCTAACTCAGTATGCTATAGCAGTCACCAGTATTCCCTAACTCAATATGCTATAGCAGTCACCAGTATTCCCTAACTCAATATGCTATAGCAGTCACCAGTATTCCCTAACTCAGTATGCTATAGCAGTCACCAGTATTCCCTAACTCAATATGCTATAGCAGTCACCAGTATTCCCTAACTCAATATGCTATAGCAGTCACCAGTATTCCCTAACTCAATATGCTATAGCAGTCACCAGTATTCCCTAACTCAGTATGCTATAGCAGTCACCAGTATTCCCTAACTCAGTATGCTATAGCAGTCACCAGTATTCCCTAACTCAATATGCTATAGCAGTCACCAGTATTCCCTAACTCAATATGCTATAGCAGTCACCAGTATTCCCTAACTCAGTATGCTATAGCAGTCACCAGTATTCCCTAACTCAGTATGCTATAGCAGTCACCAGTATTCCCTAACTCAGTATGCTATAGCAGTCACCAGTATTCCCTAACTCAGTATGCTATAGCAGTCACCAGTATTCCCTAACTCAGTATGCTATAGCAGTCACCAGTATTCCCTAACTCAATATGCTATAGCAGTCACCAGTATTCCCTAACTCAATATGCTATAGCAGTCACCAGTATTCCCTAACTCAGTATGCTATAGCAGTCACCAGTATTCCCTAACTCAGTATGCTATAGCAGTCACCAGTATTCCCTAACTCAACATGCTATAGCAGTCACCAGTATTCCCTAACTCAATATGCTATAGCAGTCACCAGTATTCCCTAACTCAATATGCTATAGCAGTCACCAGTATTCCCTAACTCAATATGCTATAGCTGTCACCAGTATTCCCTAACTCAATATGCTATAGCTGTCACCAGTATTCCCTAACTCAATATGCTATAGCAGTCACCAGTATTCCCTAACTCAATATGCTATAGCTGTCACCAGTATTCCCTAACTCAATATGCTATAGCTGTCACCAGTATTCCCTAACTCAGTATGCTATAGCAGTCACCAGTATTCCCTAACTCAATATGCTATAGCAGTCACCAGTATTCCCTAACTCAATATGCTATAGCAGTCACCAGTATTCCCTAACTCAATATGCTATAGCAGTCACCAGTATTCCCTAACTCAATATGCTATAGCAGTCACCAGTATTCCCTAACTCAGTATGCTATAGCAGTCACCAGTATTCCCTAACTCAATATGCTATAGCAGTCACCAGTATTCCCTAACTCAGTATGCTATAGCAGTCACCAGTATTCCCTGACTCGTGGTGCTATAGGGACATATCTGACTTGTGGTGCTATAGGGACATATCTGACTCGTGGTGCTATAGGGACATATCTGACTCGTGGTGCTATAGAGACATATCTGACTCGTGGTGCTATAGGGACATATCTGACTTGTGGTGCTATAGGGACATATCTGACTCGTGGTGCTATAGGTGCATATCTGACTTGTGGTGCTATAGGGACATATCTGGTCGATTTGCCTGCCGCAGCGGGTGACAGAGTGCACTTCGAACGGCATTCAGGCTAATGTTTGACTTCCCAGACTGATTGAGGATGCCGCCAGAGGTGTACAATTACCTCCTGTCAATCCAAATTTGGGGGATGAAAGAGAACGTAATAAAAAATTGTCTGAGAAGTAGAAGCATCCGAAGCCCGTCATAAATGCATATGTTCCTCAAGTTCAGCATCGGGTCATCTCAGTTTTGATCTGCCTTGACTCTTCAAGGTAATCCCACCTGAGTGTTTGAGGTCAGTCTTCACACTATCTCACCCAGATCTGAGCATATTCTGTGAAAGTAAATGCCAGGCAGACAGATATTGAAAGAACAGTGTTTTGAATGTCAAAGCTGACATTTCCTTCAGTGAAATGCTCTTTTTTCTAAATAGAGGTGAGACAGACAATGAGCTTTGTTCTCTTGTTTTCCTTCTTTCTCTCTTGTTTTGAGTTTGGGGTGGAATGCCGCCATTTTGTTCCCCGGTATTGAAGTTTGCTTGCCGTTAGTGCGTGGAATCGGGCCTAATGAGGCTTGCCTTCGCAGTGGAGGGTGACGGAGACCATAGGGGCTTGATAGAGAATACCCACCAGGTCGCCGGTTAGGCCTCGCAGTGCCGTTACGGGAGGCCATTCTCCGCGGGCTCACGGCACGCACGTCCAAACAGGCGCCCGTCTCTCAAGTGGCTTTAGAGGAGGGTCGCTGAAGGGCCCTCAGAACTGTGCAAATTGAGCGCAGTGAGAACCCTGCTCTCTGAGGCGCCCAACTGGTCCCAACTTCATCTGGGCCACACTGACAGATGTGCCCCACTCCCTCCCTCTCTACCTCTTTCATACTCTCTCCTTCCTTCACTCCCTCCCTGCTTCCCGCTTTCCTTCTCTCCCTCTCTCCTGCTGACTCTCCCTCCTGCTCCTCTTCCCCCATCTTTCCCTTCCCCTCTTTCTGTCTCTGTCCTTTTCTTTTTTTCTCCCTCTCCCTTCCTCCTTCCTTCCTGCCCTCTCTCTTCCCCTAATATCTCTCTCTCTCTCTGTCTCCCCCATCTTTCTCTATCTCTCTCCCCCTCTCTCTCTCTTTCTCTCGCTCTCTCTCCTTACCCCCCTTCTATCTCCCTCTCTCACATTAGCATGCAGACTGCATGTGGTGTTCGCCTACCTGATGGGAGCCCTGCTAGCGAGTGCAGGTGTAGCTCTGGCATAATTAGCCAGTGTTGTACTTTCCAGCTGATCCGCTAATCACCGCCATGGCTCGGCTACCCCAGCCAGCGCCGGGGAGCCGAACACATTGCCCCGCCCGCTTTAGCCAGACGAGCTGTGCTGGCCCTTCGCTGGTGATCTCACCCACCTGTAAAATGATGCGGTTAGCTTTGCCTAGACTGCCCAGAGCAGCGCAGTAACACGCGTAGGCTTTAGACATGGCGCAGTCCGCAGCCCCCGCAGACCGAACCGCCCCCGCAGCTCACCTCCTCTCCCTGCGGCTCCTCCCACAGGAAACGGGCCTCGCCCTCGCCCAAGATCGAGTACTCCAGCGGCGTGAAGGACTCGCTGCTGTCCAACTCCTCTGACCCGGTGGAGATGAGGAGACTGAACTACCAGACCCCAGGTACTATCCCACCTACAGCGTCATGTCCCGAAACTACACCTCACACCCGCCCACACGCTACACCTCACCACCGCCCACACGCTACACCTCACCACCATCCGCACACTACACCTCACCTCCACCACCCCCCCCCCTCCCACCACCCGCATACTACACCTCACACCTGCCCACACACTACACCTCACCTCCACCCCCCCCCCCCCCTCCCACCACCCGCATACTACACCTCACACCCGCCCACACACTACACCTCACCTCCACCCCTCCCACCACCCGCATACTACACCTCACACCCGCCCATACGGCCCCCTGCCCACACAGTCACTGACTAACACAGGGGGAGCCGTGCCTGTACACAGCTCAGGCCTTAAGAACGCGAGCACGGCTGATGATGACAGCGCGTGGCGCGCTTGTGTATGGGGTCATTTGAAAGGTCATCTCCCGGTCCCGTGTCCAAGCAGTGGTCATAATGAGTTCATTTCACACAGGGGAGTTAAGACGGAGCGCCTTTAGCACACGACACCACCCAGCAGAACCAGGAGCTGAATACGGTGGATTCACTTTGACAACTTAAAACTGCGCTTCCATACAGAGTGCTATACTAGGAGCTCATTTGTCTGGCAAACATGTATCATCTTCACTTTCCCTCCTCTTTGTCCTTCTCCTCCTCCTCCTCCACCTCCTCCTCTCAGAAATCAGCAGGAGTTCCTTATTTCCCTCACAGTATGTCATCAGACGGGGAAAGGTTTGTTATCCACATTTAGAAAAATCAGTTTTTGAGCGCACCCATCTGTCAAACACGCCGTGACCACACCTGCTGTGGGAAAACTTAATGAGCGGAGTGTGAGCGTGTGGTTTGGAACGTACTGGTTCGCATAGTCTCCGCCTCGCCGCTATTCCCGTTTAGCATATTTTAGGGAGGCTGACCCACACAAAAGAGATAGCGTGAGGACTCCTGTATCTCCTGTCATACATCTGTGATGATGCCCAGAATTCTCCCTTTCTGACCCCCCCCATCTGTAATTATGCCGTTAAGGGGAGGAGTCCCGACACACCTCAAAAACAGGGCCTGCCCCCCCAAGTCTTCTGCTCCGCCCACTACACGAGGTCAACTAACCCCCTCTCCCGAGAAACTCACTGTCCTCTTGGCACACACCTGTTGGCCAACTTCACCTGTCAGCCACCCCAACGTCAATTTATTTTATTCTACTTCAGTAGCGCCTTAGAGGAGACGGTATACACGGTTGAAACAGCGATTCATTGCTAAGGAAATTGGCATGCCTCAGGACCCATTTGGAAAGTGTGCCGAAATCGCTATCGACCGCCCGTGCCAAGAGCGGCGGTAAATAACGCGAGCGGTTTGTGTGGGTTCACTTAGTCGCTCTTTTCCCACTCTGACATCAGTGCGAATTTATACACAAGGGTGGGGGGGGGGGGGATCCCAGGGCTGCAAAACTTCAACCTGGCCTTTCAGATTTTACACACGGGTTCACTGCTATGGCTTCCTTCAAAAGAACGTACCCAGCCAAACAGCTCGAAATTAGCTCAGAGAGAGGACTCAAGGGGCTACGTTGGGCAGGAAGATGGACTCCCCTTGTCCTAACCCCCCACCCCCCAAGGATTAAATGCCGGGTCTCACTGGTCTCTGGATGATGATGTCAGTTCCCGGAAATGTCACACAGTCCGGCGAAGCGAGCCTCTTGTCAGGCAGGCTCAGGTCAGGAGTCCCCACAACTCTGTGCGTTGTCACGTGTAAATGAGGCATTAAGTCCCACTGCGCTTCCTTCCAAGGTGAGAGTGGGAGGATTAAGGGGCTTTGAAAAGAAAAGTCACAGCTTTCTTTTTTCTCCCCTCAACTACAGTCCTGGGTAATTAAAGTCACTCGCTCCCCAGAACCCACACTGCCTCCCTTCATAGAGGGATTAAAAAAAGGCTGGCTCACAAGAGAGGATGCCTCCTCCCAGCTTCTCTCACACTCTCCATCCCACCTCATCATTCTCTGTGCTGGAGTACTTCACCACTAAGAGAAGTCACCTCCCGAAAGTAAACCATGCAAACAGAATTTGCAGATATCATGTGTGTTATTATTGAGAGCGTATACACAGTGTGATTGCCGATAGTGTGAAATTTGCCCATGGATGAATCGACTCTGCATGGAATGGCCACCAGGTGGCGCCTGTTTGAGAAATGCAATGAACAGAAAAACGTGAGAGTCGAGGCGTGTTCAGTTGCACCTGTCATGCACAAATGCCGTTAGTACGGCTTTTAAATATGCTTATAAAGGACGGGGTCAGCCTGGCCTCCACTGTATCGGACCAAAAAATAACTGCAACCGAGCGGGACGCCAAGAAGGTAATGCAGACAGGGAAAGTCATGCCCCTTGACACACACACGCACACACACATGCACACAGCTGTTGTGCACCTCCACCTGGGGCAGCCTCCTCCTCAGCTCTCTCTCTCTCTTTCTCTGCACTTTCTCCCGCTCTCTCCTGCACTCCAGACCTCCCCTGACAGCCCTTCCTCTTCCTCTCTTCAGTGCCGCCCGGCAGCGAGTGGAGCTCTTGAGCTCTGACGACTGTTGATAGCGCTTTTTATTCCTCCCCCCCCCATCTTTTCTCCACAGGTCCCAGTGTCTCCAGTTGCCCGAACACTCCAAGTTAGTTTCCATTCCTGCTGTCTTATCTGGTCTATATGTCTCGCTCTATCTGTCTGTCTGTCTGTCTGTCTGTCTGTCTGTTCCATCTTCCCTCCCACTGTCCTCCCATCCTCGGCTTCTCTTCCTGCCCCCCCCCCCCCCTCACATGTGACTTGCTGCAAAGGCCATCTCCACCCCCTAGCCCGCTGCGCGGCATCTGTTGGGTTTCGGTCCAGAACGCTGTGAACAGGCGTGCCTCAGCGTCCCTCTCCCGTTTCCCATTGGCTGGCTGGTGCCCGGACACAGCCCCCCCAAACGAAAGCCGCCGGACCCGTCCAGTACAGAGAACCAACCCGCATTCAATCGATCAGTCGGTTCATTAATTTTATTTCCATATTAGCACCATTCACACCAAGGTTTCCCAGGGCGCCGATCAGTTAAACAGAGCTTAATTAGCACAATGCTAGCAAACACCATTCAGTCAGTTGCATACATATGAACGCACAGGTTGCGTTTGGTTCTAACAGAAAGAGTTTTGGACTTCCCCAAGTTGTGGAGCACTGCTGTTCCAGACGGAATAGACTGCGTTTGCACATCCTTCCTCTCTAATTGTAACTGTGAGTTGCGCTGCGGTCTGGAGGCAGTTAATGTACTGGAGATGGAGCCTCAACCCCCTGAGCGGCGCTGGCATAATGGATACGAGGCCTTGTGACGATGCTCCCCATCAGTGGCTTTCTTTACGATCCATTAATCACCCTGTAATGTAATAATGATGTGAACGAGCCGCTTTCCGAGAAGGCGGTCCGCTGCTTGCTTTTTCTCCGTCGCGCGTTATGAGACGCGACCACAGAGAAACTTTTGCATTTCGTTAATTCTTCTCTGCACCCCCGCCAGGGCTTCCTCACCACGGAGGAGCACGTACGTGCCGATTTCGGGGAACACACTCAAGCTCCGGGCCTTCTGACTGGAGAGAGAGGAGCGGGGGGTGGCAGGGGGGATGTGTGTTGGTAGATTAGCTATAAATCATCAAATAAAACAGGAGATTCTATGGCATGTTGGGGGGGGGTGGGGGGGAATTAAAAGATGGAATTTCTCTGTTTTTGTATGCTGGGGGGTGGGAGGGGTGGGGGTGTATGTTTGTCACTCTCCAGCCAGGGAACAGTTCTGGAAGCAGTCTGAGGAAGGGACGGCTGACTGGAGCGTGGTTATGTTGCTCTTGTGTGAGCGCTGATGGACTCCGGGAGGCGTCTGTCTGCACCGGGCCATGAGCATGCTCATCCGCTCATGCACATCAGAGCTGTCTCTCTGCCAGTCTCACTTCCTGCCCCACCCCCCCCCCCCCCCCTCCTCACCCTGCGCAGCATGACGATGTCACCAGCCTACGTCAGCGCTCTCTCTCTCTCGCTCTGTCTCTCTCGCTCTCTCTCTCTCTCTCTCTCTCTCTCTATTTCTCTCACTCTTTTTTCGCCCCCTCCTTATTTTCTCTCCCCCTCCCTCTCTGTCTCTTTTTCCTCTCATCCCTCTCTATTTCTCTCTCACTTTCTCTCAGCTGTCTCTCTCTCTTTTATTTTTCTGTTTCTCCCCCCCAACCCCCCTCTCTTGTGCCCCCCCCCAGCCCCCAGCCCCCTCTCTCTCTCTCTCTCTCTCTCTCTCTCTCCACCTGCATCATAAAGCTCTGTGCTTCCCCAGCACCCACATCGTCTCTGGCAGCCTCATTTTCGTCAGTGCTGCCAGTGTGCTCAGGGCACGTGTTCCTGTGCTGTACAATCTGTGGTACCGGCCGCCTGGTCTGACTATAACGTCCTTTATCCTTTCTGTGTTACCCCACCCTAACCCCCGCCCCCCCTCCCCCCCACCCCGCCAGGCATGAGGGAGCACCCACCCATCTCCGTCTGCGACCTGGCCGACCACATCGAGCGCCTCAAAGCCAACGACGGCCTCCGCTTCTCCCAGGAGTACGAGGTGAGGGGCGACGGGCGTTAGCGTGCGACGCAGGCGCGCCGCGCCGTCTTATGACACGTGGATTAAAGATGCTCTACCTTTTTCTGGGAACTCCGGATGGGGAAAACGGGCATGGCCCGGGGTCTGAGGGGAAATCTGTGTTGTGTCTGCCGCGTCTGCCGTGTCTATCGTCTCTGCGGTTTCACCGTTAACGTGCTAAACAGCCAGGCTGTTAATATCTGAGAAATGGTGCAGCCTGCAAAGGCAGGCCTAGCACTAGCTAGGAGCGGGAGAGGAGAGTATAGCTCCGCTTTAATGTCTGCCTGTAAGTGGAATCTGCCTCAGGCTGTCGTACTTTGATTTATGTTTTATTCCCTTTTTTAAAGAATAGAGTAGACCCCGCACAGGTAGAGGTGAAACATATGGCCAGGAGCTGGATAGCTGCTCCCCCTCCCCCCTCCAAAACCAAAAGGCAGAGAATTGAGGAGCATAAAGATGGTATAAACGAGTATAAAGATTGAAGCAGGTCTTTCTCATTCCCTCGTACGCCTCGCTGCAGTCATAAACAGGAGCGAACGCCGTCTCCCCAAACTCTGAACTGCCGGCCGTTAGACGAGCCCTCTAAATCCCGCCGTGTGAAAGACGCAACGATTTTTCCGCTGGCGTGGAACACCACGCTTGCTTGGTCTCCCTTGTTAAGTTTTGCTTTTCATCCTCAAAGGAGCTGCTTTTGTAAGCGCTGTCTACAGGTGCCATTTACCTCGTCTGCGGGCTTTCCGTCACTTTGTCTAAAAGCACTTTGTTATATAATAGAGGGGCGCTCATTACAAGCATGTTACCATGTTCCAGTTATGACTTATGTATTATGCCCCCTTCATATTTTACTCTTAATTTGTCTAGCGCTCAAAAGGGAAGATGAATTACTTAACATCTTGCGTCTAATGGCGCGCTCGTCAGAAGTTGAGGATCGGCGGCGCGTTTAGCGCGAATATATGCATGAGTCGTACTATTCCCAGAATATTACTTCTCCTCAGTCTCCCTCTACAGAACTGGGCAGGGGATTATCATTGTTGATGTCCTACAAAAGAAGGAAATTTGCATTTAAAGTGGCACATTTCCAGGGGGATAAGGCGGGAGCAAGAGGTTTGCCGTTTGCACGGGCGGGAGAGAGGGAGGGAGGCAGCATTAATTATAGCACAACATGTGGCTTTTTTAAATCCACTTTTGCTGTGTGTTTTCTCCCTTTGAATCCATCATAGCTAAACAAGCATTGCTGTTTCACTGCTGCCCCTTGCTAATAGCCTTTTTCTTCATGTGTCTTTATTATGCTTTCATAGCTGCTCGGCCGCTGCGTTTTTTCAGACGAGGGCTGTAGAGAGGCCGGTTTCTGTTCACCGTATCCACAGTGTTCCAGTAGGCTGTGGTTCTAACGCGCACTGCGGTGGAATGCACGGAGGTTCTCTGTAAACTAGACCCCACCCTGCGCCCGTGCTCTCCCATCCGCGCACCCACAGGGGGGACTCTAATTGGCTGAGTTTGGAGTCAGCGGCACGTGACGGTTGGTTAAAGAAAACCACAGACTTTTTACATGTGTAACTCCAAACAGCGGGAGTGTTTTTAGCACAAGACCTGCAGGCATATCCGTAGGCCAAATACAGCTGGCAGCCTGGGGGCCGCTGTGAACGGTCTCTTGGCCCTTTTTATAATTAAGAAGAAACTAAATTGAATAATAAGTAATAGCCATGTATGCATGTTGTAGGAAGGCATGCACTTTGCAAACATGTGCAACACGTCTTATTCATACGCTGTTTTACAAGTGGTGCGTAAGGAATATTTTTGGCTGACACTCACCATTGGCCCCCATGAGAAAATGGTTGATTAGCTGTGGTGCACAACTCGTCTGCCTTTCCAGGGCTGCTCTCCCCTCCAATTCCCAACACCTCATCCTCCTACCAGCGACCTTTAAGCAGTCACAACCCCCCCCCCCCCAATACCACTCCCAGCGGCAGCAAGGAGCATCAGTAGGAAATATATCCCAGAATGCATTGCCCTCCCAGCCTGTTGAGGTTTCTGTTACGAAACTGTTCTCCACTTTCCGTGCATATGAAGAGCGTTGTCTCCGCCCACTCCACATATTTCAGGGTGCAGTTAATGAAGAGCCGTCACCATTAATCACGCCCGTCATCTCGCCCCGCCCGTCAGCCCTGCTCCACCATGCAGCGACAGACTGCGGGCTCAGGCCACGCCCCCCGAGCCCGGCGCAGACCTCCTCATTTCCCCTCCTTCTGTCGGGGAGCAAACAGTTTTCCTCCCACCATAAGCCTCTAATCAAGCGCCCGTAATTGCTTTGAGATTACTTTCAGGTGCGAGACCGTGGGAACACGTCACCCTCTTCTCCCGTCTGCAGAACCCGCGGTGGCGGCGAGACAGATGGCCGTCCCTGCCCGCGCGCGGGTCCCGGTACCGTCGCTCCGCCCCTCTTCTGCCTCACGCGCGTCGGTCCTGTGGTCCGCTCCGGGTCCGTTTCCCAGGCCCGTGTAGGCGAGGCGCTCTCCCTTCTAAAAAGGAACCTTTAATTTCAGTCGCCGTGCGCATGGCACACGTGGGGACCATATGTCACGTCACCGCGTGCCGAATCTTAGTACAGGACTCACAGACAGGCGTTTAACTATCGGGGTGGTAATGTGTAAAGTGGGGTGTCAGTCGGTGTTTATCAGGCCCCTCACTAGCTAAAATTACACTGCAGTGACTGCTTCCCCATGGGTACTATAACTCCTGGGTCAAAACTGACCAGTTGTGCCAGAGTAGTACTATCGGTTGCTACATCCACAATGATAGCATTTTTCTATTCTGTTGTGGCAATTTGCTGATATACTGTCTGTTTTAATCTACATGCAGCCACTGGTCCATTGTGGAACACAGGTGCCATAAATAACTAACGCTTTCCGACTGCTGCAGACCACATCAGAGCTTAATAAGAAGTACAGTAGGCAGGCCTCTCAGCCGCTCTCTAAGACAAACTGTCAGCCCTCATCGATTCACATATTCCTCCCGGCGCATAGCAGCGTGCACCGGACCTCCCAGAGAGGTTCCAGCATGCCGTGCAGACGAATGGAGGGGGGAGGGAATAGTCCGGCTGTGTGTCTTTGTGTGCATGTACCGTGTGTGTGTGTGTGTGTGTGTGTGCATGTACCGTAATGTGTGTGTGTGTGTGTGTGTGTGTGTGTGTGTGTGTGTGCATGTACCGTAATGTGTGTGTGTGTGTGTGCATGTACCGTGTGTGTGTGTGTGTGTGTTGGTTCAAAAACACCCTGTCAGTTTCAGCCCCCAAAAACTGGAATTTCGATGGTGTGATAAGGCGGATATTTTATTTTTATGGCTTATTTGCCGAATACTAAGTTGTTTGAGTGAACGGCGGAGAGCGCTCTGCTGTGCGGCTGAACAGCCAGAAGCATTGGCTAATGTTCTGGGTCCGAGTTCTGCGTCTACGGGCTCATTTCACACGCGTAAACGCGGTGTGAAATGCAGGGGCACTGGCGGAGGTTTTGGATGTGCGCCTGTGCGAGACTAAAGGACGACGCGGTGCCCCTGACCTTGCTCTGATGGGGGATTTTTTCTGAAACGCTGAACTTGAGCCCACCTGCTGATTAAACACGCACTGAATACCAATAGCAGGTCCAGTCTGCATGAGCCATATATACATAGCTATCTGAGAGGGCTGAGCAGCTGACTCCATCGATCGGTAAACCAGGGCGCCACTATTAACACTGATAGCAGGTATATACAGTGCCCTCCACTATTATTGACACCCCTGGTAAAGATGAGTAAAAAGGGTTATAAAAAATTCACCGTTTGGTGAATTAGCTTAATCTCACACTGAAAAAAATAGAAAAATCCAACCTTTAATTGTAATTGTAAATTTATTATGAGAAAAAAAATCCCTTATCAAGAAATAATTATTTTTAACTAAACCACAATTATTGGCACCCCTGCATTTATATATAGAATAAAGTAATAATTTTTTAATATTTGGTCTGTGACCCAACAACATCAAAAGACTCTGATATCATATTTTCTGGTACTCTTACAAGCGATACTATAACGTCTCTGCATTTGAATGGATCTCTATGGGAATTGGGGGGTGGCTGTAGATTATTCTGGAACAGTATGGAATACATGGTTGGTAAAATGGCTGTAAGTCATCAAGGGTCTGAGGTATCAAACGAGCCTCAAACCATCACTGCTGCCAGATATGCAGTAGATATGGATGGATCACTTTAAGGGTTGTTTCTTCTGACAAATTTTTCTATTGAACTCTATGGAAAAATACATCAGGAGAAGAAACTCTTCAAGTTATCCATCCATATCTACTTTATTTCTGGCAGCAGAGTGATGGTTTAAGGCTTGTTTGATACGTCAACGCCAACCATGTGTTCCATACTGTTCCAGTGTAATTTACAGCTAAATCTAGTCCCACCCCCCAATTCCCATAGAGATCCATTCAAATGCAGAGACGTTAAATTATCGCATGTAAGAGTACCAGAAAATAAGCTATCAAGAGTTTTTTGATGTTGTTGGGTCACAGACATCAGGAAGTCATGGCATGCAAAAAATATGCAACCAAATATTTAAAGGGGTGCTAATAATTTTGGCACATGTGGTTTTGTCAAAAATAATTATTTCTTGATGAGGATTTTTTTTTCTCATAATAAATTTACTTCAATTAAAGGTTGTATTTTTCTCATTTTTTCAGTGTGAGATTAAGCTAATTCACCAAATGGTGAATTTTTTATAACCCTTTTTACTCATCTTTACCAGGGTTGCCAATAATAGTGGAGGGCACTGTATATGGTGTATATTGGTGTACAAAATATTTTTTGTTTATTTCGTTGCCTCATACATTCACACACGCACACGCACACACACACACATATTCGCACACAAATGCGCAGGCACACACAGACACACGCACACACACTCGCAGAGACACACGCACAAACACATCTGAGGCAATTGATATGAGATACAGCAAACACGATTTTGACGACAACAGCAGCAACTGATATTCGTGTCAGACCGGCGCATCGGCGGTAATGAGCAGTATTTGTCATTCTGCAGGTGCAGCAGCTCGACTTAACAGCCTGTTAAATGGGACACACGGTCCACCTTTCTAAGCCGATTCATTACTGCCAGGATCGGGCCGCTGCCGACGCGTCAGCGGGAGCGGCGGAGGGAAACACAGCAGGCCCATTTTAAGCCTTTTCTGTCATTGTCTTGTTTGTCTGGACGTCCCCCAGTGTCGCACGGCCACAGTTCATTTGAGCCTGCAAAGTTATTGCGTGGCTTTCCCCCGCCTCACACGAAATTTCAAAAACTTTCCCTCCTCGTTTAAATTGACAGCTCCTGGCTTTCATCATATATCCTATCCAGATAATCCCCGCAATGGAAGTGCCGTCTGAGCGCCCGCTGTCGTTCTCTCCACTCTGCAGCTCGGAGTGAGGGTTTACTGCCCTTCTGCCATTTCTCCATTCTCTGTCCTCAGTCTCACAGGAAAATTACATTTTCTCCGTGGAGGACGAGCTGGAAGCCAGAGAAAGATCACACAATGAAATTTGATTTAACACGCAGAGACCCCATAAAGGTCTCCCATCTTGACGGAGTGATATTTGATATTTACCACATGCAGATTTGCTCCATGGTTTCTCTCTATAATGAGCTCCAAAACTTTAAGGAAAAAGCACACAGACAGGAATGGATTAGATACAGGTTGGGTAGATACAGGTTGGATAGACACATGTTGGATAGACACATGTTGGATAGACACATGTTGGGTAGACACATGTTGGGTAGACACATGTTGGGTAGACACATGTTGGATAGACACATGTTGGATAGACACATGTTGGGTAGACACATGTTGGGTAGACACATGTTGGGTAGACACATGTTGGGTAGACACATGTTGGGTAGACACATGTTGGTGTATACAGGTTGGGTAGAAACATGTTGGGTAGACACATGTTGGTTAGACACAGGTTGGGTAGGCTGCATAATCTCGCTGGGTCAGCGTCCTGGAAGTGTGCAGGTTAAAAGCCCTGGAGATGTCAGACAGCAGGCTGGTTGGAGGAATGACAGGACAGATCAGGCCCAATAACAGGACATTACTGAGGTGGGAAACACAGCTTGCGTCACAGGAGGAAGAGACGTGCGTCAACACTGGCCTGTAATTATGTAAGAATGAGAAATTCAATAACTCAAATAATTATTTTCTTTCTCAAAATGATATTAACTTATTTCATTACTAATTCACAAATTAAATATTTGTTTATGGTTTATTTGTCCATTAAATAAAGGAAATAAAATAGACAAGTAACAGCAGCAAAGAAAAGAAACACATAGGGGAAGTAAGAAACCACAAGGCTTATCCAGACCCCCTTCATTATGTATAGATGAAACAAATTAAACTATATATTCTACACTGTGCACTTTGCGATTACGGGAGAATATCTACTGAAGTAATTCAGATTGAATGTCTGACTCAAGGGTAAAACAATTCACTTTTAGGATTCAAACCCACAACTTGCTCCTGGCAGAGGCTGTGCCACACTGTCACTGAAGGCATGTGGCAGGTTTTCAAATGTATAACCGTGTTCCAACCACTGACAGATGCATCGGGTCAGCGTTCCTTACAGATGTATGGACCGTGTGCACTAAGTTAATAGTCGCCACAGCAACAGCCCACAAGTTAAATGATGAAAAATTGCTACATGAGACAAACTTGAAATGCCTGTGCTGCCTGCGTCGAGCAATGATTGATTCATCTTGGTTTTTCCAATTACAGTATGGTGAACCATGTGACACTGTTCACTCTGAAATGGCAAAAAATATTATATCCGGGACACAAACGGAATCTTAAAATGGATTTATATGATGGATTTATGTTGGCTTTTAATGCATGTGAATGTAAATACACAATTTGTTATGCTCATACATGATGTATTGACCTAAAGCGCCATCTTAGTTAGATTTTAGTGCGTCTGCATGGTTATAAGCTGGAGATGAAGGGGCCAAAGGGAGGGATAGGGTGTAAAGCAGCCGTGCTGTGGAAAGCGTGTGTGGCCTTTTACGGGGTGACATTACGAGCGTGTGTTTGGTTTTATGAGGCCTCGCTGAAGGCTGTTAGACAGGGCAGTGAGTCCGTTCGTTCCCCCTCAGCTCCACTGCGTCACGCCACTCTTCTAACCGAGCCCGTAAAGCCGCCGTGCCGGGGCGGCGTTTTTAGCGCCTGTGAGCCGTGCTTCTCCCCGCACCTCATGACACAGAAATAATCAAGTTGCTCGCGCTCCCTCGTAGACAGCCGCACTCTGTCATAACGCGGTAAGTGCTCCCAAAATGAAATCCCAGCCACTTAACGGCACGCGGTAACATACGTCAGAGCAGGCCGGATGCAAATGCACTAAGCAACTGCGGTGAGCAGGAGCCATTTTTCACCTCGGCCGGTGTGTTGTTGAGGGAGGGAGTGAGAGAAAGAGAAAGAGAGATTGAGAGAAAGAAAGGAAGTGAGAACGAGATGAAGGTGTCTGTGTGGGTAAGCAGCGGTTGAATTTCTGTCAGCGGCGGAAATAATGTTCATTTAGCCACGTTTTTTTGTGCGTAACAAATCACGTGGCCTCAAGGTAGCTCGCGACAGGCCGCTCGTCTCTGCCCGGTTCCTGTTGGTTAAATGGATTGCGTGGGACGTTTTTCTGTCCAAGGTTGGCCCTCTGGTGTCCTTAATCTGAAGGCTTCCGCTCTATCATTCCACTCAGAGCGTCAGAGCGCCGCTCACGTGAGCCAAAAGCACAGGCATCCTTTCAAGCCATCAGAACATTTTGGAAACGCTGATTGAAACGAGGAGTTTGTGTAGCATGTCCTGTCCCCCCCCAGCTGACCCCAGGCCTGTTACATACCGCCCACACGCACCTGCCAGAGAGGGGGAGCAGCATTGGGAAGGGGAGAGTGTTGAGCGCTCTGGCTGCCGAGAGGGGTGGAGAGGTAGCCCGCTCTAAAACGGCGCGATCGCTGCCTCTTTCTCTGTGCCGCCTGTCAGCTCGGCCTGTTGGAGCGGCCCGCCGGGGAAAAGGGAGGTCCCAGCTCACACATCCCTCTCTGAAGTGTAATCCTGGCATCTTTTCCTCAGGATGTTTGTCTTTGATTGTGGCGCGTGTTGATGGAGCGGAGGCGAGCGGGCTCTGTTAAACCAGCCTGCTTTTAGCTCTACCACACTATCCGGAGAGAGATCTTGGAGGAGTCGGAGAGTGAACTGTCAGGGTTAATATTTCCTTTAGGAAGAGCCCTCGTGCGATTGTGTCAGGCCGGCTTCATGTCGGAGACATGTGGGGAAAGAAGATGGCTGTGTGTGAAGAACAGTAGTGGGTTGTCGGAAACCTTGACAATGGTGATTTAGAGCAATGTGTCAGCGAGACACTCGGCACGAGTACTGCCTGGCAGTATAGAGCAGGAACACTGTCTGTCCTAAAGATGGCAGTATAGAGCAGGAACACTGCCTGTCCTAAAGATGGCAGTATAGAGCAGGAACACTGCCTGTCCTAAAGATGGCAGTATAGAGCAGGAACACTGCCTGTCCTAAAGATGGCAGTATAGAGCAGGAACACTGCCTGTCCTAAAGATGGCAGTATAGAGCAGGAACACTGCCTGTCCTAAAGATGGCAGTATAGAGCAGGAACACTGCCTGTCCTAAAGATGGCAGTATAGAGCAGGAACACTGCCTGTCCTAAAGATGGCAGTATAGAGCAGGAACACTACCTCTCCTAAAGATGGCAGTATAGTGCAGGAACACTACCTCTCCTTAAGATGGCAGTATAGAGCAGGAACACTGCCTGTCCTAAAGATCCGCTTGTCTTCAGCTCATTCAATGTCAGAGTGTTCCAGAACACTAGAATCCCTGCAGTGCCAGGCCAATATGGCTGATTTTTTTATTTTTACAAGTCACTGTTTACACGTTTTGGTCAACATAAGTCGCCCTTGGTACTTTGGAACGTTTGTATTTTTGCGGCTTTATTTTTGCTGGTCTCCTGAACTTTTCCAGTTGTTGATTTTCCCTGGTAGTGCTGCTATTGTGGGAATGGCTCTCACACAACCAGCAACCTGGCCCCCTGCCAGCATAGAGTGCTCCAGAGCTAAATAAAAACACCGGCGGCTCACTTTCCTTTCAATTTCTGTTTTTACATACAGTACATTTTCAGAGGTGTTTGTGGAGCCTCTCTCTGCAGCTGCACACGCACCTCTTGGCTTTGCGCTAGAAACAGACCCCGGAGACTCATGTCAGCGGAGTGCACGGCGGTACACTTACCGACTGCTTTGGCGCGCGGATCTAGGGCCGTCCTCCAGGCCTATTTTCAATTTCTTCTCCACATCAAAGCGCAACAAGTGGGCTTGGAGACGTGTCCTCTCTAACCCTCTCTCACACACACTCGATCTTTCCCTCCATCTCTTCTGCAGTCCATTGATCCTGCCCAACAGTTCACCTGGGAGAACTCCAACCTCGAGGTCAACAAGCCAAAGAACCGCTATGCAAATGTCATTGCGTACGACCACTCGCGGGTCATCCTCACTTCTGTCGATGGTAAGTGCTCACCCAGTATTAGCCTCGTGTCTCCTACAGCCAGGAATTAGCCTTACAGCACTCAGACAGGTCTGAGATAAATAGTCCTCTTCGCTCTTACGTATTTTAGTAAAGTACGCTCTTGTTGGTTAAATGAGATGCATGAAACCTTCAACAGTTGCGTGTAGTGGGAGTATTTGTTACGTGATGCTTGTACCCCAGCCCTGCCAGCCTGTCGCCATATGCATCTCTGTGCCCTCTTCTCAGCTGTGCCGGGCAGCGACTACATCAACGCCAACTACATCGACGGCTACCGCAAGCAGAACGCCTACATCGCCACACAGGGCCCGCTGCCGGAGACCTTCAGCGACTTCTGGAGGATGGTGTGGGAGCAGAGGGCCAGCACCGTCGTCATGATGACCCGCCTGGAGGAGAAGTCCAGAGTGAGTCGCGGCTCCCCCTCCCCCCCCCCGGTCCCCGCTGGCCTCTCGCCAGTCAGAGCGCGTGTCACAATGCATCTGCTGGTGGCACATGGCTAGGTGCTCCCGGTGATGCATCACACCCCATAAGCACTCTGTCAGGCTGAGTCAGTCCGTCGTTAGGCGGCAGCGGGAACGTTCTCGGCGCCGATGAAATGTCACGGCTGACAGTGGGGGCGGCGGTGACTCGTGCATCCTGGAACATCGCGTTCCCACATTTAGACGTGCAGACATAAGGCCGGGCTGGAAATAGGGCGTTTTGGAACGCGACTAGTAGCGACGCGTGATCGGCCGGCAGCCCGGGAAAAAAAACGCGCCCACTCGGGTTCAGAACTAGCGGCGAGATAACGAGGCCCGTTTGTAACGGAGGAGATAGGAGTGGGCGTGGGGCTGAGCGTGTAGGTGTTCCCAGGTTCCGTCTGTTTGTCAGAAGGGGCCATCCCACCGCTGACGCCATTAACCCCAGCAGGGCGATGGGAGGGCAACTGACGGGCATACTAGGATGCATGATGGATGCATTTTTTTTTCAATGGTGACCTCTGGCCCATGGTTAACAAGAAAGAATAAAACTGATGCAAGATTTGTAGCACTGCAGTGCAGAGAAGAGTCCAGTGGCATCTCACACTTGTTCTCAAGGTGGCGACACCCTGGGATTTGCAGTAACGAGCGTAATAACGTCAGTCCACTCGATGGCCACACACCCACACCAACCTACCAGGTCCCGCCAACGGCTGTCCCTCTCACGGCGGAGGCGATAAAGAGTCTAGCATTTCACCCCCGACGGAAGGCTAAACAGGACGGAACCGAAAGAGAAGGCGCTAAATAAAATGTCGCTCACTCCCGTGACAACCCACCCTTTAAATGTCAGCTTGCGCCACACGCGGGGCTCGTCTTCCAGAACCGCCGATTCCCTCCTCCGGGGCGCACCCAATCAATGAAGCCGCGGCGCGGATGTGTTATTGTAAGATTTCTACCCTCTGTCGGTCTCGTGAATTCTTTATCGGCGCCCGCCTCGGCAGATTGACGCAGGCCTGGACACGAATTACCGCACGCTATATGAGTGGCACGGCTCGGCATGTGAAGCGTGATTGGCTGTGGACGTGCTAATGTTTTTGAGGAGAAGCCAGCGACGTGGCGTTTGGTGCGGGTGGAGCGCCGGCTGCGTTGAGCGATCACTCCTGGCTCCGGGGCTGACTCAGAGCATGATGGGATACCCTGCGCTGCAGTGCAGGTGGCAGCCCTGCTGTTGAGTGCAGGCAACCCAGTCCTCCTCATGACCTTGTGTGCATCTCTGTGCTGTAGAGTTACTCTGCACACACTGCACCCAGCGCCTGCACACACACACACACACACACATACACAGAAACACCCAATTAAACACACACACACATTCCCAATTCCCACACATGCACACACACACACACACGAACACAAGCCCACAGACACACACACACACACACACACACACAAGCTCTCAAACGCTAAAGGAACAGCAGAGCCGGCGGCCTTTCTGCAGGGCTTTGCCTCTGTGTGGCGTGAGTGAGTCCTCCATCTGCTCAGCTTCAGCTTCGGCCAACTCCATCACTGTCTGCCCCCTGCTGGCAGAGAGGTAGCACTGCACGTCTCCCCCTCCCTCCACTCACATACTGTACATAAAGAGGGAACACTTGTTACAAGGACAAACTTTCACCCCTACCACAGGAAACCCCAAACATATCTTTAGCAAATGCAAAGTGCCATGTTGTGTGTTAGGCTACCACCGACTGATTCAGGTGTTGCATGTAAGCGTGTTCACTGATAACCGTGTGTGTGTCCGACAGGTTAAGTGTGACCAGTACTGGCCCATCCGGGGCACGGAGACCTACGGCATGATTCAGGTCACCATGCTGGACACCGTGGAGCTGGCCACCTACAGCGTGCGCACCTTCGCCCTCTACAAGGTATCCTCAGTGACTTTGATCTTCACAGGTCTACCTGCTTAGCTTCATATTGCTGTGTAGTATGCTGCATACAGTCGCTTACGTACATAGGTAACCCTGGTATATTGCCTGTATCTGTTATTTTATCAGATGTATCTAGTGCATTCCAAGGCCTTGTCTCTACACAAGGCTACTGGCATGCAGGTGGAATGCGCTGTCAAGCTCTCTTACCTCTGTGTCATTTCCTAATGCACTGAAATACTGGGAGGATTTGACATTGCAGTACAGATACCGCTCGCCTCTCTTTCATAGGAGTACACGCGTCCTTGGCTGCTTCGCTGCCCAGACGTTTTGCCCACAAAGCACTAAATGCACATTTGCTGCTCTTGGAAATAGAGATTTCCTCTCTCCCATAATTACGCCTGTGCTAATGATCTCTGTGTGGCCACATGTCTGTTCAGTTAGGTGTGCTGTCAGGACCTGGGCGGGTTTATGTGTAGTTCACTCTAGTGCAGTGGTCCCCAACGGGTTTTCATTTCAACCCTAATTTCACACGCCTGATTCTGCTAAGTATCTGCTCAAGGAGATCTCTAGCTGTTGAATGAGGTGTGCTTTGTTAGGGTTGGAGTGAAAACCTACAGGACAGTAGATCTCCAGTAACAGGGTTGGGGCCCACTGCTCTGCTGTGTAGTATGTGGTCGTCTCTGATACCGAGCCGCCCTCTCCACGCACAGAACGGCTCTAGTGAGAAGAGGGAGGTCAGACAGTTCCAGTTCATGGCCTGGCCCGACCACGGGGTGCCGGAGTACCCCACCCCCATACTGGCCTTCCTGCGCAGAGTCAAGGCCTGCAACCCACCCGATGCTGGGCCCATGGTGGTTCACTGCAGGTTGGCTCCTCTGGGACAACTGATGCTAATAACTGTGGAACATGCTTCTTTACTCTGTCATTGGTCATTTAACTGATAGTGAAAACTCATTGGTCATTGGTTTGATGCTTAGCACTGTGGAACATGCGTTTTTACTCTGCCATTGGTCATTTAACTGATAGTGAAAACTCATTGGTCATTGGTTTGATTCTTAGCACTGTGGAATTGGGGCTCTTATCTCTTTTCATTCAGTCATTGTGTGTTTGTGGTGCTCACATCCCTCACTCTGTGACAGGAAGCCCATGGAGAATTAATGTAGTAATGGATCTTGACTTGGATTGTGTGGTTTGGTAACTTTTCTCTTTAATGTGTGTGTGTGTGTGTGTGTGTACGCACAGTGCGGGCGTTGGCCGGACGGGGTGCCTCATAGTGATCGAGGCCATGCTGGAGCGCATGAAGCACGAGAAGTCGGTGGACATCTACGGTCACGTGACGTGCATGCGCGCCCAGCGCAACTACATGGTGCAGACGGAGGACCAGTACATCTTCATCCACGAGGCCTTACTGGAGGCGGCCACCTGCGGCAACACCGAGGTCCCCGCCCGCAACCTGTACGCCCACATCCAGAAACTCACCCAGGTCCCGCAGGGAGAGACCGTCACCTCCATGGAGCTGGAGTTCAAGGTAACAGACTCGTTTCACTGGGGTTAGCCTGAGAGCGTTTTTACCGCCATCATAGAGCAGGGCAGGAACGGCCTTCAGAATGCACTGCTGACCTCTGACCTGAATCTGCCAGCCTGGTGCCCAAATGCCTTTATGCAGCTGGACATTTGCGTACAAAAATAAATAATGAAAGTGTTTGCTCATAAATAGGGTTAAAAAGGATTGAATAAACTACAAAGCAGATGGGGGAGAGGGGCATAGCAGGTATGTTTTTGATTGGAAGGTGCGTGGAAGCAGAACTCTGTGTAAGACTGCAACTAGCCTGCTGCCTGCCTCCTGTTTCACTCGGCTGGTGCTAGCACTGCAGAGACATGCTGCAGTTAAATATGGAGCTCACAAGCCCAGCGCCCTGTTCCTCAGGACTGGCTAACTGTGCTGAGTAAAACCCGGAACAGTGTGTTAGTTCTAGTTCATACGTTCCATATTCAGAGGGTTTCCCGGTTTTACTCACAGTTAGCCAGCTAACTGAGTTATCCACGTACGAACTGGGCCCAGGTCTTTACAATGCATGTCCAGAGATAGGAAATATCTCACCTGTGGAAGTGCCTTGCTTATAATTGAAGGGTTTCATTTACCGATGAACACTGAAAATTACGATTGGACGCGACAATTCATAAACCACTTAAAAGAGATTATTATTATGATAGAACACACACTTCTTCCTGATAACATTGATTTCACCAAATGTTGAATGTCTTTCTGCACTGCAGTCCACAGCATGTATTGCTTTTTTGCTTTGATAAGGCCTCCGGTATGTAGAAAGCACCCTGGGAAAAAAGATTTGTGATACAGCAGCAAGCAGCCGTGTGGATCGTTTTCAAATAAAACTGAAGAAAAAGTAGATGAGTAGCGGTTGCCAAAAAAAAAAAAAAGAAGTGATTTAAATGACTATTAATGAGATGCGAAGACGTTCATTTTCCATTTGAATTTGTTAATTTTTAATTCAGTTTTAATGTGTCTAAATGTGGCCATTTACATTTATGGCTAAATCATTAAACATTAACCAGATGCAATTGTGACCATTTTTCTCAGGAGATTTTTTGTTTGTGTGGGCAGATATATTTATGATCGTATCCTAAAAGTGCTGTAATTGTAGGCAAAGCTAAGCCAGCCGCCATGTGCTGTATTATAAGAGCATTGCATAGCGTAGCGCGCTATGAAGATTTAGAACATACAATTAAATTTTACATAAAAGTTGATACAATTAGTATTGTTATTGGAGACGGCTCTGATTGTAAAAATGGGTCGGCAGCGGCATGCCTCGTACGGCTCAGCCCAGACTCACAGGAAACCCACACCCCCCCTAAACAGAGAGACAAATAAAGAGCTTCTCCACACAGGCTTATGTGGGATAGACAGGGAGAAAGCGGCCCTGTCTGACAGGCCTGACGATAAGTCCGCCCCCGGCACGCCGAATCCACCTGAGGAGCCGGATTACGCTGCTCCGCTCCACCGGACCCCTCCCGACCCCTCTCCGGGATCCGCTACCTGACCTCAGATCAGCCCCCTCTTCCCCAAAAAGAAAGTTCCGCCATAGCCAGGGTCTTCCTGAGGGACGCCCCAATCGGCCCAAATTTACAGGGATCAAACATGTCGGGCAAGGCGGATAGTCGTAAATCCGGAGCGGGAATAACGAGGCTCTGATGGCGGCGAGTCGCTAACGTGTTCTGCCAGCACTCGTGATATTTACACTCGCTCTCGCTGCAGAGAAATCACATCGGGCCCAGAAAGCAGAGCCTTTCCCCCAGTACTTTAGAAGTGGTGGAGTTGTTCTGTTTTGTTGTTTTTTTTTGACAGAGTGGTGTGTTTGTTCCGCTCTTATGTACAGCATATGGATGCACACCTCTGTCTTTGTACAGGGATGAGAAAGACTCTCTGGCTGTGTGTCGAAATTGTGTACATGTGTTTTTTGGTCTAGGAGAGCTGTGCTGGGTTGAGGTTGGATAAGAGGGGGTGTTTTTTTAGCTGTATTTGAAGTTCAGAGAGCTAGTCGGGGATTTAGGGTTTCACACATCAACCAATACAGATACCCCCTCCACCCCCCAGCCTCACTCAAGCAGCCATCACAGAGTCAAGAGCAGTCTGTGACTACAGGCCTCCAAAATCAGTTGTCTTTCTCTCTTTCTCCCTCTCTCTTTCTCCCTCTCTTTCATTCTCTTTCACTCTCTTTTTTCTCTCTCTTTTTCTTCCCCCTCTCTCTCTCTATCGCTCTCCCTCGTTCAGAAATCATTCTGACAAGCTATGTGAGTAAGTTGTGTTGTGCGTTACATTAAAACCCTCGTTTTTTTTGGTTTCCCACCCAAAACACAGAGACTGGCCAACTCCAAAGCACATACCTCAAGATTCATCAGTGCCAACCTGCCCTGCAACAAGTTCAAGAACAGGCTGGTGAACATCATGCCATTTGAGTCTACACGCGTGTGCCTGCAGCCCATCCGGGGCGTGGAGGGCTCAGACTACATCAACGCCAGCTGCATCGATGGATACAGGTACAGCCTGGAGGTTGACACATACACAGTACAACCCACTTAAATGCATAACGGATTATCGCACGGTTCGGGTATTTGCATAGACGTGCCAAATCCCAGACCATTTCCCATTAATTCCATTGTAGAGCTGTGCATATTTGCATAAACCATTATTGCGTATGTCGGATATTTGCGTCAAATTACGTCCAATGGCATTGCATAATGATGTGTAAATACAGTGCCCTCCACAATTATTGGCACCCCTGGTAAAGATGAGTAAAAAGGGTTATAGAAAATTCACCGTTTGGTGAATTAGCTTAATCTCACACTGAAAAAATTTGAAAAATCCAACCTTTAATTGAAGTAAATTTATTCTGTGGGGAAAAAAATCCCTCATCAAGAAAAAAATATTTTTAACAAAAACACATACTACAATTATTGGCACCCCTGCATTTAATACTTTGTACAACCTCCCTTTGCCAATAAAACAGCACTGAGTCTTCTCCCATAACATCTAATAAGGTTGGAGAATACAGAGCAAGAAATCTGAGACCATTCCTCTTTACAGAATTTTTCCAGATCAGCCAGAGTCCTAGGTCCTCTCTTGTGCACTCTCCTCTTCAGCTCAGCCCACAGGTTTTCATTGGGGTTTAGGTCAGGGAATTGAGATGGCCATGGCAGAAGTTGATTTTGTGTTCAGTTAACCATTTTTGTGTTGATTTGGACGTATGTTTTGGATCATTGTCCTGCTGGAAGATCCAACGACGACCCAGTTTTAGTTTCCTGGCAGAGGCAGCCAGATTCAGATTTAAAATTTCCTGGTATTTCATGGAGTTCATGATGCCATGTACCCTAACAAGGTTCCCAGGGCCTTTGGAGGAAAAACAGCCCCACGACATCACGGAACCTCTACCATACTTAACAGTGGGGATCAGGTTATTTTCGGTATAGCCATCCTTCTTTTTACGCCAAACCCGCCTTGAGTGTTGGTTGCCGAAAAGCTCAATATTCGTTTCATCTGACCATAGAACACGGTTCCAGTCAAAGTTCCATTAGCGTTTAGCAAACTCCAGGCGCATACGATTGTGGTGAAATGACAGGAAAGGCTTTTTTCTGGCATGACGTCCAAATAATTTGTTGGCATGGAGGTGACGTCTAATGGTAGTTTTAGAGACTTGATGACCCCAAGATGCTACTTTCCTCTGAAATTCTCCAACAGTGATCCTTGGGGATTTTTTTGCCTCTCTTATCATCCTCCTCACTGTGCATGGGGGCAAAATAAACTTGGGTCCTCTTCCAGGCAAGTTTGTAACAGTTCCAGTTGCTTTGAACTTTTTGCTTTGAAGTATTGCCCTAACAGTAGATATGGGCATTTTCAGATGAGTAGCTATTTTTTATAGCCATTCCCTGACTTATGAAGCTCAACACACTTTTCCCTCATTTAATTTGTGTGTTCTCTTATCTTTCTCGTGTTGATGTATGAATAAGGGAATATGGCCTCTGTGTCACCTCATATTTATACCCTAGTGAAACAGGAAGTCATGGATTACTGCATGAAAGTTCCTAAACACTCTGATCAACTTAAAAAAAGTTAAATATAAATGGAAAAAATGCTTCAGTTACATTTTGTTCATTAGAATTTCTAGGGGTGCTAGTAATTGTGGCACACGTGGTTTTGTTAAAAATATAATTTTTTTTGATGAGGGTCTTTACCAGGGGATCTTTACCAAGGGTGCAAATAATTGTGGAGGGCACTGTATATGTTAACAGCGGGCATTAATAAACCCATGCACTGGAACGATAGCTGGACGAGCCTCTCGGGAGCCCCATTGTGTTTTGCACATCATTTTACTCTGGAAGGGAGGCAGATGCAGGGGCCTGTGGGTCCGATGTCTTCTTCAATCAGGAGTCATTTGGTCTTTATTGACAGCTCTGCCCATTCATCTGCCTGATTTGCAGCTGCTCTTAAGTTGAACGGTCAACATTCCCAGCGCCTCCGTCAAACAGCGATAAGCCCAATTCACGGAGATGTTATCATTCGTGGTGGTGAATTAAAACGGCCCTCCCAGCGCCATACAGGCACAGGCTTTGTAACACATTCTGTATTCTCCACACACTGAAGAATAAGTACATTTATCCTGAGGAAGAGCGAGAGGGGGCTTTTTTCTAAAGTGGGTTTTGAATAAATGAAACCTCTCTAATGGACGGCCTTAAGACAGATCCCTTTGGTTTGTTGAGGAGTTGGGTGAAGGGAAATGCCCGTGTGAAATGTCACCCGGTTGGAGCCTGACGTTGCCTTTGCTTTTTGTCTTATCGCATTAGAACTGAACGAAAGCCACTGCGGAGACGGGCTTCTCTTTATTGAAGTGTAAATACAATGATTACGAAGACTAATTTCAATTATTCCCAAAGTGAAGGTATTATAATGAAGTGCTTTGTAAACGCACTCGTTCTTTTTTTGTGGAGAGAGTGTGTTTACCGCACTCTTAATTTCCTTTCTGATGACAGTGGGACCTGGAAGCGCGGCAGTCCGGGGACTTGGCGGCGTGATCGGCGCTTTGTAATCACGCCGTCCCGCACGCTCTGAGTAAATAAAGGCGCGCTCTCCGGCGTGTTCCGCAGAAGGGAGACAGTCCCGGCTAATGAGACACGCCGCATCTGCGGAACGCAGCATAAGGGAGGGGTAGCGCTCTCGCTCTCGCGCTCGCTCGCCACCGTCCGCGCCTCAGCCAACTCCGAGGGTAGAGCCGCACGGACGCGAACGCCGTAGGCTGGAAATACCTGCTCACACAGCGGCTGCCTTCTTACTGGCATTAATTAAGAGCTGTAAATAAAGGTAAACTGAGCTCTCCTCCGGATCAGAGCTCGTTATCAGGGCCCTGTTCGCTGTGCTGGCGGCAGCAGCCCCTGTATTAAAGTCAGCAGCTGCAGAGAGCGCACGGCTTTGTGCAGATAGAGCTGTGCTGTATTTGCTGTTATCAGAAATGGTCATTTATGAGCGCGCCTTGATCAATCCCGTGGTACACCTGTAGGGGGAGACTGGGGTGTTTGAGCAGGGTTGACCTCTGTGAGTTCTCAGCCTTCCTCCTCATCCTCCTGTTCCTCTCGGGCGTGTGTGTGTGTGTGTGTGTGTGTGTGTGTGTGTGTGTGTGTGTGTGTGTGTGTGTGTGCCAGCGTGTGTGCGAGCGAGCGAGCGAGGACCAGAGCAGAGTCACAATCTGCAGCTCTGTTGTTATTACATCTCCCTGCTGTGCCTTCATAAGATGCTCTCTATCACAAAATGTGCAGGAGAGCGGGGGCATCATGCGTCACTCTCTTTCTGTCACTCTCTTCCTCTTTCTCATTCTCTCTCTCTAATTCTACATATTTTTCTTTCTCTGTCTCATTCTGTTTCTCTCTGTCTCATTCTCTCTTCCTCTCATTCTCTCATTTTTTCTCTCATTCTCTCTCTCTCACTCACTCACTTTCTCTCTATCTCTGTCTCATTCTCTCTCTCTGTCTCGTTTTCTCTCTTTATTTATCTTGCGTTCTCTCTCAGAGCTGTGCTGCCCTCTCCTGGCACATAGCATCAACTGCGCCTGCCATTACACCTCTACCTCGGTACACATGATCAGTATCTCCCATCCCTTCAATGTCTGCCCCCTGTGTCCGCAGGCAGCAGAAGGCCTACCTGGCCACGCAGGGCCCACTGGCCGAGACCACCGAGGACTTCTGGAGGATGCTGTGGGAGCACAACTCCACCATCGTGGTGATGTTGACCAAGCTGAGGGAAATGGGCCGGGTGAGTGTGCCTCCACTGTTAGCCTCCGCCATTAGCCCCTCTGTTAGCCCCCGCGGTTAGCCTCCGCCGGTATCCCCTCTGTTAACCTTCGCCATTAGCCTCCGCCGTTACTCTGCAGGCTTCTGGAGCTCTTGAAGCCTTCAGCTGTACAGTAAACGCCACGGCGCCCTCGATAGCTCCGTCTCCTGGACCTATACGGTGAACCCTGCAGGCCCCAGCCAGACAGCGGGGGCCAAATGACAGCGTTAGAAACCCGGCAGAACCCCCTATTCGCTCACTAATCTGGAGTCCTCTCCCTCTCCCCCCCCAGGAAAAGTGCCATCAGTACTGGCCCGCGGAGCGCTCGGCCCGGTACCAGTACTTTGTGGTGGACCCCATGGCAGAGTACAACATGCCCCAGTACATTCTGAGAGAGTTCAAGGTCACTGACGCCAGGGTAGGTCACCTGACTTCCCCTCTCTTACGGCGCTGTAGTAACGGATACACTCTGCGCTGGTGGAGTATTTATTCAGTATTTTCTGTGCTTTTCTGTATTTTTCCACTGCAATGACTGCGCCGGAGGTAGAGGCTTTTAGGCTGGTTGTGCTTCAGTTGTTTGTTGTTTTTATTATTATGGGGGCACTGGCTTCTGTAGTTATAATGATTGCTGTTATTTATGCAGCGGTGGCAAGGATTAATGTAATGTTAATAAAGGCTTTTATGTTTCGCTTGTGTAATGTAGACCTGTGCCAGTGTATTTATGGAAGAGCCTGGATACATGCTGTAGGAGTGCTCTTAAAGAAATGAGTCTCATTTGGGAGTGATGGAAGGCCCAGAAACTAAAAATAGGCTGCAGGAGCCTCACATCCTTATCTGTCACATGTGTTCATGTGCATCTTATGGACCTTATGGAGCCTGCAGAGATGCTACTCAGCTATGGAGTGAGTGAGAGTGAGTGAGAGTGAGTGAGAGTGAGTGAGAGTGAGAGTGAGTGAGAGTGAGTAAGAGTGAGTGAGTGAGTGAGTGAGTGAGTGAGTATGCGTGCGTGTGTGTGTGTGTGTGTGTGTATATGTATATGCGTGTGTGTGTATATGCGTGTATATCTGTGTGTGTGTGTGTGTGTGTGTGTGTGTGTATGCGTGTGTATCTGTGCGTGTATCTGTGCCTGTGTGTATGTATGTACTGATATGAGCTGTGTTGACTAGCCTTAGGGCTGGTCCACTACAGTACAGGAAAAGCCCTCTATGGGGATTCCTCCTTGTGTCAGCAGCACACCAACAGACTAACACATCCGCCTGCAACACACTGGCAATGGCACAGCTCATAGATTTACACAGTCACTGTCATATGCCTTTTTTAACAAACCTGTTTTTACTGTTTATCTCATTTCAATTCACTTTATATTACTACTTACTCCCTCTCAATTACCTTGAAAAATGGCTGATAGAGAAGCCCGGTATAATGTGCAATACAGTCCTGAAGGTGGCTGGCAAATGTTTCAGATTTTGACTCTGATTTTGAAGCCTAACATTTATATTCCAGAATCACAGCATCAGAAATGGGCACTCTACTTGATCTTTAGGAAAAGCACGCCGCCATTTCTCCTCCGTCAAGCTGCAACTTGGCGGTTTGTGTTTGTGGAACTTTGTAGTGAGGAGGATGTTTGAAAGAATCAGAAGTGCTGCCATATTTTTGCCCTCAGTAATAATGGAAAATAAAATTATTTCTGCATAATATTTGTATACTCCATTACTTTTGAGCAGTGAGCGAGAGGGATAGATCTGGCACACGAGCAGCTCTCTGCAGGTGGGTGATCAGCAGCGCCCCTTACCCCGCTCTCATTGGCTCCGCAGGACGGCCAGTCCAGGACCATCCGTCAGTTCCAGTTCACGGACTGGCCCGAGCAGGGAGTGCCAAAAACCGGGGAGGGGTTCATCGATTTCATTGGCCAAGTGCACAAAACCAAGGAGCAGTTTGGACAAGACGGACCAATCACTGTGCATTGCAGGTAAGGCCCTGACAGTGAGAGGTAACCCCTGCAGATAAGTGGTTTTCATTAGACAGCTTGCTAAGGTGTGTAATCACTTCTGAAGTCATATTTTCTATATGATAAATGCAGTGATTGCTGATCATTGCTTGGAATCAGAGGTAAATCGTTGTTATAGGTTATTTCATCCGTTTTACTGGCTGATGAGTGGGGCTGCTTGATACTAATCAAGCAATCATAGTATTAGCATTCAGCAGAGCAGTCGATTAGCCAGCCCTGTGTTTGTGCTTACATTATATTGTTTGAAGAGTTTGTTTATTTAGAAACCCATTAGTTTAATTGACCTGTTCCTCCTGGGTTCATAGACAAATACATACAAACATATAATATCTGAACATAACATTCATATAAGATAACAGTATAATAACTCCGGTTCACACAAATGGCAGCAGTATTAGCTGCACTTGCATCTTAATTTGTCTTTTTAAAAACTAAGAGGAGTGGGCCAGTGTGCTGGACAGCGTGTGTGAGAGTGTGTGCGACCGCATACTGGACAGTGTGTGAGACAGCGTGTGTGAAACAGTGTATGCTGGACAGTGTGTGAGACACTGTGTGTGAGGCAGTGTGTGCTGGACAGTGTGTGATGGACAGTGTGTGATGTGTGTGCTGGACAGTGTGTGATGTGTGTGCTGGACAGTGTGTGATGTGTGTGGTGGACAGTGTGTGATGTGTGTGCTGGACAGTGTGTGATGCGTGTGCTGGACAGTGTGTGATGCGTGTGGTGGACAGTGTGTGATGTGTGTGGTGGACAGTGTGTGATGTGTGTGCTGGACAGTGTGTGATGTGTGTGGTGGACAGTGTGTGATGTGTGTGCTGGACAGTGTGTGATGTGTGTGCTGGACAGTGTGTGATGCGTGTCCTGGACAGTGTGATGTGTGTGCTGGACAGTGTGTGATGCGTGTGCTGGACAGTGTGTGATGTGTGTGCTGGACAGTGTGTGATGTGTGTGCTGGACAGTGTGATGCGTGTTCTGGACAGTGTGTGATGCGTGTGCTGGACAGTGTGTGATGCGTGTGCTGGACAGTGTGATGCGTGTTCTGGACAGTGTGTGATGCGTGTGCTGGACAGTGTGTGATGCGTGTGCTGGACAGTGTGTGATGCGTGTGCTGGACAGTGTGTGATGCGTGTGCTGGACAGTGTGTGATGAGTGTGCTGGACAGTGTGATGTGTGTGCTGGACAGTGTGTGATGTGTGTGCTGGACAGTGTGTGATGCGTGTGCTGGACCGTGTGATGCGTGTGCTGGACAGTGTGTGATGCATGTGCTGGACAGTGTGTGATGCGTGTCCTGGACAGTGTGATGTGTGTGCTGGACAGTGTGTGATGCGTGTGCTGGACAGTGTGTGATGCGTGTCCTGGACAGTGTGATGTGTGTGCTGGACAGTGTGTGATGCGTGTGCTGGACAGTGTGTGATGTGTGTGCTGGACAGTGTGTGATGTGTGTGCTGGACAGTGTGATGCGTGTTCTGGACAGTGTGTGATGCGTGTGCTGGACAGTGTGTGATGTGTGTGCTGGACAGTGTGATGCGTGTTCTGGACAGTGTGTGATGCGTGTGCTGGACAGTGTGTGATGCGTGTGCTGGACAGTGTGTGATGCGTGTGCTGGACAGTGTGTGATGCGTGTGCTGGACAGTGTGTGATGCGTGTGCTGGACAGTGTGTGATGCGTGTGCTGGACAGTGTGATGTGTGTGCTGGACAGTGTGTGATGTGTGTGCTGGACAGTGTGTGATGCGTGTGCTGGACAGTGTGATGCGTGTGCTGGACAGTGTGTGATGCATGTGCTGGACAGTGTGTGATGCGTGTCCTGGACAGTGTGATGTGTGTGCTGGACAGTGTGTGATGCGTGTGCTGGACAGTGTGTGATGTGTGTGCTGGACAGTGTGTGATGTGTGTGCTGGACAGTGTGATGCGTGTTCTGGACAGTGTGTGATGCGTGTGCTGGACAGTGTGTGATGCGTGTGCTGGACAGTGTGTGATGCGTGTGCTGGACAGTGTGTGATGCGTGTGCTGGACAGTGTGTGATGCATGTCCTGGACAGTGTGATGTGTGTGCTGGACAGTGTGTGATGCGTGTGCTGGACAGTGTGTGATGCGTGTGCTGGACAGTGTGTGATGTGTGTGCTGGACAGTGTGATGCGTGTTCTGGACAGTGTGTGATGCGTGTGCTGGACAGTGTGTGATGCGTGTTCTGCACAGTGTGTGATGCGTGTGCTGGACAGTGTGTGATGCGTGTGCTGGACAGTGTGTGATGCGTGTGCTGGACAGTGTGATGTGTGTGCTGGACAGTGTGTGATGTGTGTGCTGGACAGTGTGTGATGCGTGTGCTGGACAGTGTGTGATGTGTGTGCTGGACAGTGTGTGATGCGTGTGCTGGACAGTGTGTGATGCGTGTGCTGGACAGTGTGTGATGCGTGTGCTGGACAGTGTGTGATGTGTGTGCTGGACAGTGTGTGATGCGTGTGCTGGACAGTGTGTGATGCGTGTGCTGGACAGTGTGATGCGTGTGCTGGACAGTGTGTGATGCGTGTGCTGGACAGTGTGTGATGCGTGTGCTGGACAGTGTGATGCGTGTGCTGGACAGTGTGTGATGCGTGTGCTGGACAGTGTGTGATGCGTGTGCTGGACAGTGTGTGATGCGTGTTCTGGACAGTGTGATGCGTGTGCTGGACAGTGTGTGATGCGTGTGCTGGACAGTGTGATGCGTGTGCTGGACAGTGTGTGATGCGTGTGCTGGACAGTGTGTGATGCGTGTGCTGGACAGTGTGTGATGCGTGTGCTGGACAGTGTGTGATGCGTGTGCTGGACAGTGTGTGATGCGTGTGCTGGACAGTGTGTGATGCGTGTGCTGGACAGTGTGTGATGCGTGTGCTGGACAGTGTGATGTGTGTGCTGGACAGTGTGTGATGCGTGTGCTGGACAGTGTGATGCGTGTGCTGGACAGTGTGTGATGCGTGTGCTGGACAGTCTGTGATGCGTGTGCTGGACAGTGTGATGCGTGTGCTGGACAGTGTGTGATGCGTGTGCTGGACAGTGTGTGATGCGTGTGCTGGACAGTGTGTGATGCGTGTGCTGGACAGTGTGTGATGTGTGTGCTGGACAGTGTGTGATGCGTGTGCTGGACAGTGTGATGCGTGTGCTGGACAGTGTGATGCGTGTGCTGGACAGTGTGATGCGTGTGCTGGACAGTGTGATGCGTGTGCTGGACAGTGTGATGCGTGTGCTGGACAGTGTGTGATGCGTGTGCTGGACAGTGTGATGCGTGTGCTGGACAGTGTGATGTGTGTGCTGGACAGTGTGTGATGCGTGTGCTGGACAGTGTGATGTGTGTGCTGGACAGTGTGTGATGCGTGTGCTGGACAGTGTGATGCGTGTGCTGGACAGTGTGATGCGTGTGCTGGACAGTGTGTGATGCGTGTGCTGGACAGTGTGTGATGCGTGTTCTCCTGCTGCAGTGCTGGTGTGGGCAGGACAGGAGTCTTCATCACCCTCAGCATCGTGCTGGAGAGGATGCGGTATGAGGGCGTGGTCGATCTCTTCCAGACTGTCAAGACGCTGCGCACCCAGCGGCCAGCCATGGTGCAGACAGAGGTCAGCTCAACCAGGGGGCGTGGCCTTGGGGTGGGGAGGAGGGGGAAGCTGAAGTGGACCAATGGGAGAGGCTAATATATGTGTGGGGAGTATGTGAGGAGCCTGACAATGAGACACGAGCATAACAATATATAATGCATTACTAGCTAAATATGCTGTAACAGGGCTGGTCAACCCTGGTCCTAGAGGGTTGCAGCACAGCAAAAATGGTGGTGTATATTTAACACCTAGGGTGTTAAATATACACCAGCAGTGTTAAATTTACACCAACATTTTTGCTGCGAGGGTCTGCTGCTTTCTGCCATCACCATATAAAATCAGCCGGAAATTTAGACCTGTGAAATCAGGTGAGTTGACCTAGCTGCGTGTCGAGCTGCTTTAATTGATCTATTAAGTGGTGAGTAGCTGACCGTACAGCTCCACGGGGCTGGGACTGGCCACCCGCGCGCTCTGACATTACCGCCATGCGCCCTCGAAGCAGAGGCGTGTGACCACGTGTTGTGTGTGTGACTGCGTTTTGTGTGTGTGACCACGTGTTTTCTGTGTGTGTGTGACCGCGTGTTCTGTGTGTGACCGCGTGTTCTGTGTGTGACCATGTGTTCTGTGTGTGTGACAACGCTGCTCTCTACCCCTTTCCCCAGGACCAGTACCAGCTGTGCTACCGAGCAGCGCTGGAGTACCTGGGGAGCTTTGATCACTATGCAACGTAACCACTCCCGGAACCCCGCCCGCCAAACCCGCCAGGGGTGTCAAGTGTTCCTTCTGAGCCACGCCCGCCCATCTGATCCTGTACAGAGAGCTGGCAGAGAAGGGGATGGAATGGCTGGCCGGCCTTCAATCAAGGCAGTCCACCCGGACTGGCATATCGAAATCGCTTTAAACCCCCCCACAGAAAGCAACAGCTTTCAGCCACATCCTTCTTTCTAGTTTCCACACAGCATCCAGCATCCCTCCTTGGCTGCTGTTTGCTACTGGTAGCACTAAAATATTATCGGCTTCTCTATTTTTTTTACCCTTATCATTATTAGTATTATTATTATTTTATTATTACCATTATTAAAATATTATTATTATTTAGATTTTTTTATAATCATTTAACTTTTCTTTTGTCTTAACAGCCTGGCAAATGGGTCTGTAAATTTTCTATCATTTTATAATTTTGTTTATTTTCATTTTATTTTTGTGTATATTATTTCTTGTTTTTAGCACAAGGGGCATGTATTTTTAACATGTCTCTCGGTACTAATACTTGAGAACCTGGGTTCTCAGAGCTGCTGTCAGTTTATTTTTTTACCGTGATTTTGTTTTCTGCCGTTTCTTACGTGTGTCTAATCAGTCCTGTCCATCGGAATGGGGATCACTCTTATAGGCCTTTTCACTTCCTCTTTCTTCACAAAAGGAAATGAATCTTAGAAAACACATGAAAATATGACAGAGTTAGAGGCTCTATATAAAACCATTAGGTACAGAAAAGTGAATGAACTAAGGAAATGAAATCAGCCGTGTACAGATTCTAGCTTTGTTTCTCGATCGCTGTTAACTATGATTTCAGAAGAACACCACGTCGCCCAAAGACACTGATACACATTGGGCAAACTCTGACAGAAGGATCCGTCTCTGTCTCCCCTCACACAGTCAATGACAGCCATTGTTCCTGAGACTACCAACCCCCCCCAATACCCTGCCTCCCCTCCCCCTCACAAACCAACCCCCCTGGTCTTTCCTGGTCACAAAGTATCCGGTTTGTCACTGGGAGAAACCGTATTGACCGCAACCGCAACCCAAAAAGGTCATGATGCGGCGGCAGGGCACAGAGAACAGCTTCCACCTGAACAGCAACAACCATCTGTACAGTAACAGCCATCTTCCCCCCTTGGACTGGCCTGCTATTATTTTTATAAATATATAAATATATATACATATATATACATATGTCGCTACTCTGCGACAGCGTCAGCTATTGTTCAATAATCCACAAATAATCCTGGATTTTCTTGACAAACCAACCATGGGGATAAGAACAAGAGAAAGACTTGTTATTGAATATGTATTAATGGTACAAATGTTATAACTACTGTATTATCATGGCACCCAACTGAGGCCCAGTAGGATGTCGTCCTTCAGTGGGGCGAGGCAGCACAAACCCAACGATGGATGGATTTTTAAACGTCGAATCGAAAAAGAAAACATGTCTCCTCGACGGCCAAAAGAAAAACGGGGAGAGCGAGGAGGATTTCGTCCGAGGGGCTGAAACGTCAGAGAAAGCGTTCATTTTTACCTTGTGTATGCATAGTGCTGTAGGGGTTCAATCTGTTGTATACACAGTCTGTTTTCTATTTGTTAATAAAAAGGAAAAAAAAAAAGATGTCCGAAAACTCCTTGATGTTAATAAAGTCGAATAATTGGGTTTTGTACAACCGGGTTTGTCTCGTGTCCATCTCTGCTTGGGGCCACGTGACCCGTAGGTCACTCAATTGTTTGGTGTCCTCAGTGTCCAGTGCTATTTCTCTGTCTGGGAGAAGCCAATACTGTCCTCCAGTCATCCTGCAGTCGTCAGCCAATCAGACAGTTTGGAAGGGGAGGGAAGCTGCCTACAGGCTCTTACCAGCATCTCAATCAATCAATAAAACTTTATTTATATAGTACAATTCATGCAAAAGATGCAATTGGAAGTGCTTAACACATATGTGCTCACGTATAAGCCTGTGGCCAGGCCCTGGAACCAGGCGTAGAGGAGAAAGGGAGGCTGGACCTGCATTCATATAAAGAGTCTGGGAGCAGGAGATTCGCCCTTTAGCTCATTATGGGTTGGGTTAGGATATGGACAGGGAGAACCTGATCATTGATCAGCACTCCTGAAACATTTAGTGAATACAGGGCCTGATCTATTGATCTGGGTAAAAGAGACTGCAGATTCCATCCAGCCTGAGTCGCAGAGCTCAATGAACGGGTACAGATCACTGTCAGTTCATGCAACACCTTCATTTCACAGCTATTTCCCAAGAGCCAGTGGCTTTTGTGTCAGACTGTCGCCTTGCTGGAAGAAAGATGCCCTTAAAAATAGAAATCACTTCTTTAGTCTTGTACATGGACACTGCTTTTGCAGATAAAGCATATTTCCAACTGAGAGTTCACCAAATCCAATATTTCATCAAATGCTGTATAAATGGATACTATATGTAAAAAATAAATGCCAAGAAGTTGTGTAAGTCGCTCTGGATAAGAGCGTCTGCTAAATGCTTGTAATGTAATGTAACAATTTAACCTTTTTGTTGTTAAATCAGGTTTTATATTGCAGTCTTTTCTGTCGAAAGCAAAATGTAAGGTGATTTCGAGATGATTTTGTAACTTTTCAGTCGTTATGGTACAGTTTTGAAAAGGTACTATGGTAAAGTTTTCAGGACTGCACTCTCTATCTCCCTGATATCAATATCTTACTGAATAAACACTAGCGATATGGGCAGATGACTACATGCAGACTCGATATGTCTGTTGTGTGTGCTCACTGTAGGCTAAAGCAAACTAGTCAAGCTAAGAACTGAACTTTAGGGGGAAAAGAGAACAGCACCAAGGCCCCCATGTGGGCTCATTTTGTCTGGCTACCATGCTGATGACAAGTTTGGTGTAAAACTACCTTGTGTCATCTTTGGAGGAAAAAGCATCGGATCAAATATTCTGCCATGCAGGGCAGTGCAAAGACCTTTAGAGGGGCAGGTGTGTAAGGTGCTCAAATTGAGAAAAGGGCACACCAACTAGAAAAGCTACAACACCCAGTTATTGACATAATATTATTTTTCCAAAATGATTGAAATAAAATTAATGTCAGCAACAACAATAACACAAATATAAATTTTCTTATCAAATCAAAGGAGTGACATTGGACACTTGGGGTAAAAGGGCCGGGTGCTCGAGCATCAGGAGACAGACAGAAAGAAACACACATACACGCCTGCTGAGCTAAGAGTACCGCTACAGAGCGCGTCTAAGCAGGAAACATTCTCACACTGTGGCGGTCTCTTGGGAAACCAGCTCAAGTGGGCATATTGGTGTTCCTCACCATGAACGTTGAGAAGCCCAAACAAGGCACAGCTTATTGTCCCCCCCCCATGCTGCGAGTTAAATTGCTGCTTTAATGTGGCAAATCTATAAAATAATCAAGACTTGGCAAAAACAAAAATCCCTGGCGATACTGAGGACTGCAGCATTCTTGGCCTTGGTATTTCGAGCTCCCTGTAGTGCAATCTGATAAGAAAAGGTTGACACCGGCAACAAAATCTAATTTCTAAATCTTTTTCCCCTCTGTAAAGTGCTTTGAGACCCTGAAAGGCGCTATATAAATAAGATTGATTTTCTTCCCCCCTCAGTTATCATTACAATAACGTAATGAAGCCATTAATAGATTTAGTTAAATCTAACACTGCTGGTGTACATTTAACACCCTAGGGTCTTAGATGTACACCACCATTTTTGCTGTGAATGTGACATGTGGAAGCGTGTATATAACCACAGTCCTGAACCCTGCGATGTCACTGATTGTCTGGGGTAGTAAACTTTTGGTGACTGATTAATGGTAAACAATCATTTTTAATCAGATCTCAATTTTACTCTCTTTCTAACTATAAATACAGTGTTGGCATTTCAAAAATGCCCAATTAATTGATATTCAGAAGAATCTTTCATTCTGGATTCGGTATTCAGACCTAATCCCCAAAAAATTGATTTGAAACATCCCAATTTACAATAACTGCTGATTTATCTTAAGTCTCTTCTTTCTGTCATTCTGAAAATATTATTGTATTATAATAGAATAATAATTGTGAATCAACTCTGTTGTACTGTCTAATCACTCATATTAACATTCATAAAATTATTCTAGTTTTAAGGAGGATTTTTTTCATGCTCATCTAGCACAAATAAACCTGCATTGCTTCAATATATATCGAGCTGTATACATTACTATTACACATAAATATTACAGTGTTCATTTGGTTATTATCCATAGCAGTGAACAGCAGTATCGTAGGTAAATAAAGCCATACTGGTTATTAGGATTGGGATCTTAGTCATACAGTCCCATCCAATATGCTGTCCAAATTCCAACACCCACCGTGTAGACACCTTGGTGAATATTTGAGTTTTATCCTGAATATAAATCTATCAATTTATTTGGTTGTTCTGACTCAGATGGTAGCATTGTTGTTATTAAATCCACAAATATTGTTCTGCGGCGTCTGGGCTCCGCATAAAAGTATAGTCCAGTTACTTGTGAGTTCCAGAGGGCAAATATAATTGTGCCCTGGCCGAACGTGTGTGACAGCCACCTTTAGAGCCTCTAAGCCACTTTCACTTGTCGTCCTTTGGATCTCTGCTTTTAAAAACGTTCTCTCCTTCCTGTTACTGTATAGGATGTTCAGTTGTTTGAGAAAGCTTTCTTATTTTCAAAATGTCACTGGGTTCCTCATATAATTCGATCTATATCCAGTCATCAATAATACTTTGGATTCACAAATGTCAGGCACAGATTTGGACATAGGCCTACTCTGAAGTTTGTATATAATCCAGCAAAGACTGATGCAGTGGTAACTGTCTCTTCTGCTTTGACTGGTTTAGACGTGCCACAGCAGTAGTGTGGATTTAACGAGACAACATGGGGATGCATCAGATATTGCGGAAAATTGAAGAGAAGGTGAAAGCACTGAGATTCATTCTTTGTTGTATATAAGGTCAGACACCATTGCAGGATCATTTATTTTATTTGACTTTATTTTTGGCCACGTCAGCACTAGAATGCACAGGTGAGTTACATTTAATTTTAATGTGTTTATTCTGCTCCATTGCCTGCCATCCATGATGATGGCATTGGAATGTGATCCAGCGACTGGCTGTGTGCCCAGATATAATTGGTTGCAATTAAAGAGTTATACCCCTTAGGGGCCTGCCCCTGGAAGACTTCTAAATCAAATCTGCTATGCTTTGAGCTTATTAGTATGTGCATGTTTCTCATAGCATGCACAATTTAATGCAGGCAATTTAAAGATATTAAATAAAGCAGTGGCACAGTAATCATACTTCTCACACTTTTAAATGCCTTTTGTTTGTTGTTGTGAATATCCAAAGCAATTTTCCCCACAACAATACTTTTGAAGTACACCTACCTCCAATTATTAAAATACTGGCACCTGGCTTTAAAGTGTAGGGTTCAACACTTTAAAAGAGTACTGTAAGCGACTGATTCGTAAGTGTATTATGCTTCTTTCTTATTCCTCTGGTAAGGATAGTTTTCATGCTATAAGGACAATAGCTTTTTGATTGCAGTAGTTTTCTTGAGAGTGAGAAGTTTGAGGCTTGAAGCAAATTGGGATTTGTGAGGAACTGCTAGGCTGTAGCCTACCAGTACAGTTAATTGATAATATGTAGGCTACACCTTATAATTATAATTTCTTATTTTTCACTGATGCAGTAGCTACAATTATGAAACTAAAAATTGTGAGATACCGCTGAAGAAAGTTTAATATTACTATAATTGTAGACAGAACAGAAAGCTTGATTCTCCCCTTGCTTTTCCCAGCAGTAGTTCTGCCATCCACAGTAAATAACTTTGATCCTTTGATATCTACTTGACTATTTTTCGATGTCACCACAGGGGGGTAGCAGAAACCCAATGAACAAGTGAACTTTGAGGTTTTTTGGCTGCTTTTGCTATCTGAAATCAAGGGGGGGCCACTTGGGGGGGTGCATGCAATCTGGGGAGTGAAAAATATTGGGACAGCCCCTGGGCTTTTTTTTTTTTTTTTTCTTTCTGGGGGGGGGTGGGGTGGCGCCCCGTTGCTCACTACACACACTGCATTGCGCGATTGGGCTAGTAGGTCTTTCACAATGTAATGGCAAAATGGCAAATCAAAAAAAAAAAATAAAAAATAATAAAAAAAAAAAAAAAAAATTAAATGCAATAGGTGCCTTTCCTTAATCTAATGCCTCTGCCTGTGCTTTTTTTTTTTTTTTTTTTTGTGTTTTGTTTAACAACATTTTTTTATTTTCATCAGAATCACAGAGAGAGTTGTGTTCCTGTTCGGCTCCACGGAACAGACGCGCGAACACAAACCGGCGGCGAACAAGTCTTCCGGGGGGGAGACAATTTTCGGATTTTTTTACCGCCGAGGCAATGGGGGGCGGCACGACTTCTTTTCCATTATGTTTATCATCTACCAAAAAAAAAAAAAAAAAAAAAAAAAAAAAGATATAATATATTTTATTTATAATCATTATTTTTTCTAACAATTCACAAATTCCTATAAGATTTCCCATCGTAATCCCTATAGAACAAACAAGGCTACTTCAGACTATTATCTGAAGGATCTTATAGGAATACTTTAAAAAGTACATTAGGCGAACTATAGGGTATATAGCATACTATTCGTGACTATATAATTCACTATAGAGTATGATAGGAATCCTAAAGTATTTTTTCGTAATGGTATGTCTGAAATACGCTGACAAAACTATGACATACTTATATCTTAAATACAAAGTGTAAGGGTTGTTTTTTTATGTAGCCAATCACTTGTCCAAAATATTTTAATTTATAAACTGTCACAATTGACCTTGTTAAAAATGTCATCCTCATCCAACGGGGGCGCTGTATATTTTACGATCCTGTGAAAGATGCCGACGTGCAGATCTGACTTCAGGCCAAGCGTTTTATGACCGTCTACGTCAAATCATATAAACATGTCAATTTTCAATTTTATTTTATAGCAATCAACAACCACAAAATGTAGTACGCCACCATGAAAATATTTTTTTCATTATTGCAATATTTGTTGTAATACATGTAATAATAATAATAATAATAATAATAATAGTTGGCACTTGTTATTAAATGCATTTAATATGTAATGCAATTCACATTATCTATGCCGAATGTAAAATGGTAGGCTATTATTATTATTATTACTACTACTACTACTACTTCTACTATTAGGTAACTATTATTATTAGGAAAAATAACTGAGACATGGAAAGGATAGCCCACTTCATCTCTGTTCTTTGGGTTTTTAGCTAATATCACCGCTTTCGCTAAGATTTTTTTTATGCGACAATTTTAAAAACACTGTAATCTCTGGATGATCACAGTCGGATCGGAGGTCACTTTAATGTTCAGTCAAAATGGCTACTGTAGTCTTTGAATTTGCCTGCGTATGTGCCGTATGTGCATACATGCACGTAGACATTCACATGGCGAGTGACGCGGAGGCGAGCGAGAGCATGTTAGTCCGCCCAGGCTATCCACTCATCTCAATGCTATGGACGTCTAAAATTATAACCTGTATTTCAGAACATGTTGTATTTTTGGTGTGAAACTAAAGTTTTACGGAAATACTGCGTTCAGTCACGTTTCAGAACCACGACAAGAACGTAAATTTTACCTGCGCTCTTCACAACCAGCAGTACTGTGATCAAATAACAAATGCCAAGAGGCGGGGACAGAAATTTAAAGGAAGCATGTTGATTGGATTAGATAAATCCTGAGCATGCCTAACCCAGCCATGGTAAACAAATCTATAGTGCGCATGTGCATAGTCCATAGCAATGGTGGACGTTGCTTCTTCATCGGAGTAAAAATTTGAACGAATATCTTAAATAATACAGCGTGGACGCGAAGAAGCTATCCACAATAATTTTGTCAGCATCAGTAAGTAGAAACGTGGGATTTACAACTAGAAACAGAGGTCTTTAAAACTTAATTGTATTAGTTGTATTGTATTTTGTGGATCGCTAACATTAGCCTGCTAGTCATTTTAACGTTAACCTGGCTAGCAACTGCTGGTCGCTCTGCCATTTTATTATTTTTATGGATTTAGGTTTGGTAACTTAAATGACTTTGTGTTGGACGACCTTTCATATGTGTTCGAACTATTTAAATCGCCGGTAAATTAATAAATTTAGCTACCAGCTGCTTTATTCTGGGGGTTATCTAAATTGATCATGTTAAAGGGCCCCTCTCTAGGCGCATTCTCAGCCAATCACAGACGCATAGTCCGCCCCACATTGGGACTCTCAGCCAATCACAGACGCAGAGTCCGCCCCACATTGGGACGGAGTGTAAAGCAGTCACGGCCACGGGCGGTGGGTTGACCGGTGTGTGTACATGATGTACATGAGTTTGTAGAAACGAGATAATGCGATTCGCCATTGTCTCTGGTGACGTCCTGTGTGGCAGATAATTGCGTTATATCTGTTATAACTAAGGAGATTATATAGTTATCTGACGACGTCAACTATCTATGCCTTTATTAAATGCACTGCATCACTATGATAACGTCACACCTTTATACAAGTTAACTATACTTGAAATTTGATTTATTTAGCTAGCGATAACCATAGCTGGCTTGCTAACTATCGACCATAGTATTTATAATTCAGGTAAATTAAATCTGGTCCTATAACGTTACTCACTATGCGAATAACTAGTAACGTCAGCTGGGTTAGCAGCTAGCTATCTTGCGGTCCTTAAAGTAACTTGACGTTAGCTAGCTAGCTAGCTATAATAGAAAAAACAAACATCCTGGCAGCAGTGGTGATAACGATATTTTCTAAGTTGTAAGCTAGCTAGCTGGCTAACGGTAGTAACATTGGCGAGGATAAATTATTCAATTCACAAAGATGCAACTTTAGATAAAACTGGGTTGGTAACAGTTAGCTAACGTTAGCTAATGTACAATAAGTAACGTCAACTAGACTAGTCTACTTAAGTTAGCTGATGAATCGTACTGCTACATTATCAAGGTAGTGGGGCTGATGTTAGCTTGGAAACGGAGGTTAGCTAAGTTAACGTTAGCCCGTTTGATTGTTGTGTTTATATTGTGGGTTAACGTTAGCCGGTAAGTGGCTGACGTAACGTATGCAAGACTGCTAGTTAACGTTACATTATTCGACCATTTCCAGAACTCATGACCAGTCACTCGTGACTTCAAGTTCAATAGGGTGCGATCAGTAGGACCTCTGCCCGTCTTTTGTGATTTCGAAGCATCTGGAGTTCAAGTTCTCTTTGCGGCGGAGGATGACAAAGAGCCGTTATTGTCTCATACCGTGGTTAATTGTAGGCTAACTTGTGATCGCGGACATGGAGCGACGTGGTTGCACTATTTAGCTACAACAGCAGAGGGTGATGTTAGGTCGCGTTAACAATAACCAAATAGCCTTCACTTGAGATTTCCGTTTATCAAAGACTGTTTGTTGCATCATATTTTATTTGTGTCTATTTTTAATCTGTTTCTTTTTTCTAGCTAAACCGCGATTATTACGATAGTGTGTTGTTGAAATAATCCATCTTTAGCGTCGTTTACACAAACTACATGTTAAGTTGATTTGAAGATATGTTCCATATTTTTTATGAGTAATGTTACAAATGATCTTGCTTGCAGGTGTGATTTTGTGGGGAATGCGTTATACCTTGCTCAGAACTTAACAATTAAAATACTCCTCTTTTTTTTTCGCTTTTCAAAAGAATCTACATCTCTGTCAAAATGGCCTTGGACTCAGGATCTCAGAATCCTGGCTCCAGGAACATTATGACTTTCTACCCAACCAAGGAGGAGTTCCGGAACTTCAGCCGCTACATCGCCTACGTGGAGTCGCAAGGCGCCCACAGAGCAGGCCTGGCAAAGGTATGCAGCCAGCAGAGTATCAAATGCATTTATCAGTGGGTACACAGTGCTTATGTAATGAATGGCAATCACCAATGGCCACAGCATATGCATTCCTGTTTAGTACAGCCTCCCAAACTTAAGGCCCAGGACCTGCGTAATGAACATGTATGTTTCCTCTGACCCGAGACTTCTTTTTTGTATTGTTCATTGGCCTAAAGCAATCTGAAACCTGCAAATTCAAGCTTGCAAAGGCCTGGGATTTTAACCTGAATGTTTGGGGTTCACATGAGGTTTGGGGTTAGTGAACCCAACAAATAATTCAATAAGGTGACCGGTAAGTGAGTTTCTTCCATAACTTGATCAGAGGAGCCATTTGGAATGCAACTTCTGACTTCCGAATATTTATTAGTGTCAACAGTATTGTGTATTGGCCTACCCTTCTGCTTCTGAAGCTGTAAAGGAAAGCCCAGTGGTTTGTGGGGATGTGCCATGCTGATGGTTTGGACAGGATATGGGTTGCTCATCTGTTTTTGTGTACTGTAGACTGTTGCACTGTCTAATATTATTATTATTGTGTGTTGTACAGATTGTACCACCTAAGGAGTGGAAGCCTAGACGCTCGTATGACGACATAGACGAGCTGGTGATCCCCGCCCCCATACAGCAGGTGGTGACCGGTCAGTCCGGCCTCTTCACCCAGTACAACATCCAGAAGAAGCCCATGACCGTGAGAGAGTTCCGCAAGGCTGCCAACAGCGACAAGTGAGTTGGCAAGCTCACGCTCACGCACTCCCAAGAAGCCGAATGGAGATATGCTTCATACCAGACAGCGCCAGAGAGATGGACTCTCGCCGCTTGAATGCTGGCATTCAGCTGATCTTGTTTTGACTGACGTTAAGACTATCTCTGTCGGACTCACAAGTGGCTCGTGCAAATGACATCCTGTATTCTAACCACAGTCCTGAAAAAACATGTGGGTTGGACTGTATGCCATGTTCTCCACTTTCTGCAATAGACTTTTGTTTAATTATTTTAGCAAGATACTAGGGATGGGAATCGTTTTATTTTATTGATACCGATGCTATTATTAATTCTGCTTATCGATCCGATTCTTTATCGATTCCTTTAATATTATTTGCTCCCGGGCTATTAAAGGACCAACTATTACTATCAGGTGGTCATCTAAAGTGGATTTAATGACATATATTAATAAATAAAAGCATTTTTTTTTTTTTCATCATTTTCTTTTAACATCATATCATGCAAAATATTATTATAATATATTTATGCTGCAGAGTGGCAGAGCATCCAAAAAAAAAAGTCAATATTGTTAAATTATAAATTAAAAATAAAAATGTAATTGGATCGATACGAGTTAAAAAAAAAAAAAATGGAAAAAAAAAAAAAAAAAAATAATTTTAACCGCTCTGCGTCTGTGATGTTTTATATTTTTAGTTTTGTCTGTAAAAACAGATCGCGCTTTTACTATTATGTTAGTTATACGTTCCTAGGTGTTTTTTCATAAAGCTGCTGCGTAAGTTTTTTTTTTATTTATTTAGAACAAGTTCAACACACACCATTCATCCTCTTCTTCTCATTTTTTCTTACATTTTACATATAAAGATGAGATTTTTTTTGTTTTTTTTTGGATTTTTTTTAGAGTGAAGAGAGAGAAGATTGAAGATAGATTTTAGCTTTATTTAAGTTAGTTTATTTATTTCCAAATCTAGGAAAGGTTTTGTGTGTGTGTGACATTTACATTACATACATTTATAGGCATTTATATATTTATAGCGAGCGAGCGACTTTACATTTTTTTTTTTTTTTTTTATTACATTTTATTTTTATTATATTATATACTGATATATGAAGCAAGCAGGTGAAGTTGCAAGGGTTACAACGGGGGGGGGTACGGCGGGCATCGAACCGGACCTGCAACCTTACAAACCCAGTTCTTAACCACCCCATTCACCCCACAACCCTGCACTGCCTGACCAAGCAGCAGAATTAGCAATAGATTAAATCGCCAAACATTGTAGTTGTACACTTGTTTTTAGTTATAGCGGTTAGTATAGGCTCCTGGGGTATCCCCACCGACTCCATAGAAATTGTGATCCGAAGAATCATGAATAATTAATGATAAGCTAAACAAAATGACATTTTATTTTTTTTTTTTTTTTTTTAAATTTAATTTTAAAAAAAAATAAAAAAAAAATAAAAAATAATAAATAATAATTTTAATATATTAATTTTATTTTTTTTTTTTTGAATGAATGATTGTGATGCCCAAAAAAAACAATGACGTTTTTTTGTTGTGTTTGCTTGTGTTAGCTGTGCTGTATTACATGCAGGAATAATATAAGAAGAACGATAAAGAAAAAGGCAAACGATCAGAGAGATCGGGAAAAAAGGGACGTTTTTTTTTTTTTTTAACGGGAAATTGGAAAAAAATTCGTGTCAAATTGAAAAAAAATCTTGTTGATTTCTGTTTATTTAAAAAGTTTTTTTTTTGATTTGAGTTTGTTTGCGTTTTCTATCTCGCGTGGTGATAACACATCGTTTCCCACCAGATCAACTGTAAGAGAGCTCAGAAATTATTCTGAAACTGCCCTGCCCTGCTCTTGTGGGGATAAGTTTCCAGTTTTTCCTCATGTATTGTATAGGGCAAGCAGGCTTGCTAATAGCTGCTCACAGTTATTCCTTTCAGAGGTGGTGCCCAAGAGGAGCCTAATCACATTGTGTGATATCTGAGGCTCTTCAAATACGACAGGGTCCTTTTAATACACTGCCTGGTCGCACACACTAATATTTCGTTTGACCGCCTTCAGCTTTGTTTACGGCGCGCATTTGTCGTGGCATTGTTTCGACAACCTTATGCAACGTCACAATATTTATTTCCATCCAGAGTTGCATACATTTTTGGCCGAGATGTTGTATTGACGACGGGAGAGTCGAACCACTCCGTAAAGTCTTCTCCAGCACATTCCAAAGACTTTCAATGGGGTTAAGGTCAGGACTCTGGTGGCCAATTTATTTGTGAAAATTATTCTTCATGCTCCCTGAACCACTCTATCACATTGTCATCCTGGAATATGCCCATTGATGGGATAACCTGCTCATTCAGTACATTCTGGTACTCAGCTGACTTCATATTATTGCTGCATAATGTTGCTGAGCCTAGACCTGACCAATTGAAGCAACCCCAGATCATAACACGGCCTCCAGAGGCTTGTACAGTGGGCACTATCCATGACGGGTGCAATGGTGCCTTTTTTTTTGGCCAGGCAGTCTAAGTATTAAGTGCAATGCCATTTTCAGCATTATCTTGCCATAACGAAATACTTTGTACAAGTTTATTTATTTATTTATTTTCTTTTTGTCATTTTTTTGTGTGATTCTACAGGGCCTTGCAGTTTGTTTACTGGTCATTCTCACCTGCCATCTTGGTCTTCCCATGTAGGTTCTGCAGTCCCCGGTATGTCGATTTCGAGGAGCTTGAGCGGAAGTACTGGAAGAATGTAACATTCAACGCACCCATATACGGAGCAGACGTGAACGGCTCGCTCTATGACTCTGTGAGTGTTTAATTCCCATGACTTGTACAGCACAGCTGTATGTGTATTATCTTCTTCAGTTAATAAATGCTTGGCTTGGTAAAGAATGTCTGTTACAGGTGATGCTTACCATGGGTTTTCCTTGGGCTAAGGCAGTGGTCCCCAACCGTGTTCCGGAAAATCTACTGTCCTGTAGGTTTTCATTTCAACCCTAATTTGGCACACCTGATTTTACTCATTAGCGGCTCAACAAGTTCTTTTGCTGTTGAATGAGGTGTGCTTTGTTAGGGTTGGAGTGAAAACCTAAAGTACGGTAGATCTCCAGGAACAGGGTTGGGGACCAAGCTAAAGTACTAAGTTCACGCAGGAGGCCAATTGCAAGCAGTTTGAGATTAACTACACAATGTCTGACATTTTGTGTCTTAAAGGGTAACTCCACGGGCTGTTTCAGAGCGACTATGCCTTCGTTTGCAGTTCAAATATGCCAAAATTGGTGGTGGGAAAGATACTCATGAAAGGGTTGGGCTCGAGTTAGCAAGCCACACCCTTTTTTTAAAGTGTACGCTCATTCACAGTCATAATGTGTTTTTCTCGAGCCGCTCGCTCCGGGCTGCTGAGGCCATGGCAGAGGCAGAGAACTGGAAAATGTAGGCCTAGTTATAAACTTTGCTCATCTTAATTTGGATAATTTTCTAGTAACGGTTAACGTTATTAAAGACCGCTAAGATAGCCATTAATTAATATACAATGAAACTCGTAGTAACTTCGCTAAATTGAGTCATAGCCACATTAAAACCTCTAAAAACATCTTTCGGTCAAAACTGCATAAACATGAATATTGACCAGTCATAACCGTTTAACTGTTAGCTAAGTTAACTAACGTAACTATCTTGTGGTCTACTGTGTCATTTTTAGATCAGTCCTGCTACTTGTTTTTCCAATGGCCTCACAAAGCGGGAGAATAGCCGAGAGGGAGAAAGAAAATGTGATTGCTGCGATTAAATTAATTATAGGTTTATTTATTTAAGAAAGGGACAATGCACATTAATAAACGTAAATGTTCCAAATTTAGCCATTGGGGCTAATTTTCATCTGTAGGCCCTGGGCATGTTGATGGAGAAACGTTTGAAGAAAAAAAAATAATAATAATAATTAGACTAGATTTCCCGGAGCATAACCTTATATGCCCGTTTGCCTTCGAAAAGTTGGAAAAACTGTATATCATACGGGCAAACTGTATGGGTTGACACCTATGCCATCCTCTATCAATAGCCTGTCGCTCACACAAATGCTCCTCTCCACAACTTTCTGGATTTGGAACAACAACAAAAAAATGTATAGTGTATTTATAGTGTAATGTGGAAGCACCAGAGGCACCAGTTGGTGTGACATCACATGTACTGCCACGTCACATATACTGTACAACAGCCAATAGTAAATTACAACTGCAATAGCCTACGTTTCACCACCAAAACGCTAGTTAGCCAAATTACAATACTCTTTATATAAAATGCAAAACGTTACGATGAAATGTCGCGATTTGCAACAGGATCAATCTCTAGCACATGGATATGTCCAAATATATCAGTAATCAGCTTTAAAAACAAATTTTAAAAAAAAATGGTTTTAGGGTTTACTTACCCTTTAATATAACAACCGTTTTGTAAGCCTTGTGACGTGTCAGTTTTTCCTCAGTCAATGACCAACTTTGGTGGTGGGAACACTTTTCTAAATGTAATATTTTCCATCAGGACGTGTCAGAGTGGAACATCGGTCACCTGAACACCATCCTGGACACCGTGGAGCGGGACAGCGGGATCACCATAGAGGGGGTCAACACGCCCTACCTGTACTTTGGCATGTGGAAGACCACCTTCGCCTGGCACACAGAGGACATGGACCTCTACAGTATCAACTACCTGCACTTTGGGGAGCCCAAGTCCTGGTAATGTCTCTGCACTGTGCTTTTAATCCATTCATACACACTGCATGTACAGAGCACACTTGGGCAGCTCATACAAGATAAAGCACCTGAAAGAACCTCTATTGTCTGTCACCTGTATTACGGTGTATTTAATGGTGGCTAGTGCATTTATGGTGACCTACATTGTCTTAGTGTTTTTATTTGATAATTTTTTAGTTTAATAGTTGATGATGATAGATAGACTAGGGGATGGTATAAGAGAGATTCGGTAAGGATTGACGTGTTTATCAAAAGGGTAAATGAGGGGGAATTTTTAATAGGTTGGAACTCATAACTGCACATCCATAATGATGCCTGGAGGATCAATTGGTGTTATGGTATTTTAACTGGTGTTATGGTATTTTAACTGGTGTTATGGTATTTTAACTGGTGTTATGGTATTTTAATTGGTGTTACGGTATTTTAACTGGTGTTACGGTATTTTAATTGGTGTTATGGTATTTTAACTGGTGTTATGGTATTTTAACTGGTGTTATGGTATTTTAATTGGTGTTATGGTATTTTAACTGGTGTTATGGTATTTTAACTGGTGTTATGGTATTTTAACTGGTGTTATGGTATTTTAACTGGTGTTATGGTATTTTAATTGGTGTTATGGTATTTTAACTGGTGTTATGGTATTTTAACTGGTGTTATGGTATTTTAACTGGTGTTATGGTATTTTAATTGGTGTTATGGTATTTTAACTGGTGTGATGGTATTTTAACTGGTGTGATGGTATTTTAACTGGTGTTATGGTATTTTAACTGGTGTTATGGTATTTTATGAAAGGGTAGTGCCAGTGTCAGCTCTTACCAAGTTATAACTTGTATCTTTTAGTAATGCTTAAGTGCTTTGTAGATCTAACCAGTAAATATTGCTGTGATGTGCACAGGGTTGCTTACCTGTACATATTCTTACAGGTACTGTGTTCCTCCAGAGCATGGAAAAAGATTGGAACGCTTGGCCAAAGGTATGAGAGATTCCTTGTGATTATTCAGGTATGAATATGTGTGTCTTCTGTATCGGCAGGCCCCATAGGAAACTTTCAGTGTGTAACACACTTCATGACCGTTAGATCTGTCCGTTTATTTTGTTCAAAGTGTAAATCGCACTTTATCTCTCGCAGGTTTCTTCCCTGGAAGTTCTCAAAACTGTGAAGCATTTCTCCGGCACAAAATGACCTTAATCTCCCCCTCCATCTTGAGGAAGTACGGCATTCCGTTTGAAAGGGTAACATCTCTTACGGCAAAATCTTTTAGTTTTTTGGTGTACAAATTCACAATGTTGTCTCTTTTATGTCAACCCTCTCTCAGCAACTTTGCACTTTATGAAAAATTTTATGAACCATTAAATTGCTGTGCTGTATGTAGTTCTCAGTGTTTATTGTAGTTATAGAGTGGTGTTTATTTCCCAGTAGATCAGAAGTCAATAAATTAAGTTTAACCAAAGCATAAAACAAAGTAAGCTGCATCAGCACTCTTAGAGAAAAAAACTTTATGAAGAAAAGAAGAGAAAGTATGTGATTCAATGTGGCATTTAAAAGCGGATGAGGGGAACTGCGGCAGGGAGACGCAGTGTAGCTGCATTGTGTGCAAAGGCTCTGTGGCACACACATGAGAATGGAACACTGAGCAGGGCTCTCAGTAAAGGACAGCAAGGGGGGTGTGATGTTAAACACCACAGCTGTTTTCAGCCGTGAGATTAGCCTATAGTTTGCTTGCTAGTGAGGAGAGTAGTACTGTATTTTTCAATCGCCGCAAAAAGTGAGTGGAAGCCAGTGGAGTGATTTAGGAATCTAAAATAACAATGCGCAGTGATAATGTTAAAGTAAAAATTAAAAAAAATAAAGAACTCGCTGTGTGGATATTTAAGTTTTTATTTCAGATACAGCAGGGTGCAGTGCCTTTTTAAACTGGCGTAGTATGTACCAGGCTTGAGTGATGGAACTGCAGTTGCAGCAGTCAGTAACTGAAGGGTCTGAGACCTTCTGAACCATTAGCGCAACATGCTCTCTGGCTTTGTGTTAAAAGCCTTTGTTCCCTGTGTATGTGATGCAGTGAATAGCATTTTAATGCACTGCAGCTGGTGGAGCAAATGACTATGCCCCTTATGCATGACCCTTGACCTTTACCGGAAGTGCATTTTGTGACTGAACTACCAACCCATTCAGATTAGCAACTAACAGATTAACACTAACACTGCAAGCAGAAATGTCTACTTGTCAACACACATTTTGGAAAATGTTATGTGTCCTCGCATCACTCATTGTTGGGAAATGCCTTGACAAAATGGCCAGAAATTATGCATGAACACATATTTAACTATGTTGCCTGCTCCTTAAGTGTTGATGGTGCTACTGTGTGAAATTACCAAAGCATGAAAACCTACCAGTGTCTACATAGCAGCAAGGTTGGCCACATGCTTCTAAATGAGCAAAATCGCATTGTACTGTCTGTTGTACACTGCATATCCTTTAGAGGTTGCTTGTTCTGTATGTAATCTGTCTCTTTGACATAGCATATTGTATTTCACTACTTTGTACAGCAGCTACAATCTGTCTCTTGTCTGAAACAAGGAATGTGAAGACTGTGCTATTTCACAGCTAATGTGATCTTCATATCCACGACAAAATAACAGAGAAAATGAAACAACCGGTATTGATACGAGCAAACTGATCAACGTGTTGAAAGCCGTTTGACTCGCTAGCTACCGATTCTCCGTTTGAATTGGCTAGTTTACTTAGCCAGCTAAGTAAAATGTGTGATTCAGAATACAGCAAGGCCTTAAAAACAGCTTCTGCTGCTTTTCTTTTCTGCATCCTTATTCCAGATCACTCAGGAAGCTGGCCAGTTCATAGTGACATTCCCCTATGGCTACCATGCCGGATTCAACCACGGGTTCAACTGTGCCGAGTCCACCAACTTTGCCACACAACGTTGGATTGAATACGGAAAGCAGGCCACACTGGTAAGGAGACAGGCTGCAGCCCAAATCCATCAGAGCTGGAACTGGCTTGACACAAGTCTGGTTGATTACTATGAGAGTCCCATTAGTCAGAATGGCCCCATCTCCACTGTTGGTCCAAGTTGTAGCCTATCAAGGCTTGTTTGTGACTTTTCCACCATCATTTTGGGCCTAAAGGTGGCTAACGGTTAGCTAATACAAAAGACAAACATATTAACCGTTCAAAGCTATTTGGCTTGCTGTAGGAACGTTTTCATATTTTTTCTATCCTTATCAACTGCGTGTTCTTCAATCATTTCAGTCGAGTTTACCTAGGAACTGCAGAACCAAGATTTCAGTGGTCTAATTCATTAGGAGGCTAATTTTTCTCAAATATTAATCTCTTTCTCAGACAGGATAAGAGATGCAGGCAAGATCTTTAACTCTTTGCATAGATGCCTAGTGATAATGCCAACTGAGACATCCGTTGCTCCTGCAGCCAAACTAGTAGTGCAAATAACAAACTCTGTTTTTACTTTATTGGTAGACAATTCATGACAACTCTGCTGAATACAGTACAAGTGTCACTATTTTCCCGTAGCAAGTCCATTTAACAAGCAACCCCCCACCCCAACTATACCTACCCATGCGTGACATAGTGGACAATAGCATCTATGTGTGAGTTCATAAATATATTTATTCATCATATAAAATTGTAATTGCGTCATAGCAACAAGATAAACCCAAAAATAGCCTGATCTTATGCCAAAAATGCCCTGCTCACTCAAATGCAAAATAAACGTGAGATTATTGTCTCATTGTACCACGTATTCTGCTATGAATATCTGCTATTATATATGAAATAAACATACAATCCTACCATTGATTTTACAGATAGAGATGTTCTTTTCAAAATTCAGTGGTCATTTATTGTGTGGTGCAATCCATTTGAGAAATACACAACACTTTATACCACTATTACACTATCTCAAACATCGACTCGTAATACCCCCCATGCCCTGCAAGCCTGTATCATTCATTACAGTTCATTCTGGTTTAATTGTCGGCTCTTTTATACATTATTAGTACATTATAACTTTAGCAGCGGTGTATGTAATGTCTTATTGGGTGCTTTTAAAAATGAATTACAGCCCAGCTTAACGGCAGTTTTCGTTTTAACGGTCTAGTATTACGCAAGCTCTATAGAAAATGCATTAGGAGGGGAGTATTCGCTTCCCGATATGTAAGTAGTACTGCTTCTAAAATGTGGTTGGTCTCGCTGGCTACACATGTACGTTCGCTTTTACACTCTAGGCCTATTGTTATTTTCGCATTTTGAGTACATTTCACTGTAGTGCAATCGTTAATTTTATTTTTGATGTCGGCTACCAGTTTTCATTGAAGATAGAACATTTGGCAGCATTTTGCAGATGGTGGAATACTATTTTATTTTCATGTTATCGTACATAATATAGGCTATGGCGTATATACTTGTCACTTAGGGCATGGAAAATGCTAATTCCAATTTACTGTGCGCTGATATGTAGTAGATTAATGTAAAACTATCATTATGATGACATAATGATTAGTCATTTTGAATGGGAACATAATACCATTATGACATAATGATTAGTCATTTTGAATGGGAACATAAAAAATAAAAATACAGAAAAATGCAATCCCAGGGCAAAAGTATAAATACTGTACCCCCCTATACTGATGACAAGATGGTAATTCCCACTTGTACCCCCCTATACTGATGACAAGATGGTAATTCCCACTTGAAAATTATGCAAAAGTTAGTTTTATGACCCAAAACTCGATTTGTAGTTAAATATATAATTTTTAAATTTTATTTAGAGCAGTGCACAATTTAGCCATTTGGATAGATTTGGAGACACTAATGGACAACAGGCTACACTGCCTATATTTTGCATCATAGATTATCATCCACTTGTGGATCCTGGAAATGTATAGATTTACCTGTTTCGCTTATTTAGCTCTAACTATTCTGTTGCAAACTAAAGAAAAACTTTTTTTCTTTGCATTTTGCCAAAGTGTCTTTGCATTTGTGGTACTTTATTTGATTAGATTAAACAAATCTAAGTTTGTATTGTAAATGGCACACCTGTCTTGTTTTCTTTAAGCCATTTACCTGTGATGCTCACACCTGGGGCCACGTATAAAACTGAGTAAATGAATGCGTAAAAGAACACTCAAGGTGAAAGTCGGAAATCTGCTTAAAAAAAAGTTTAGCATTTTCTACCACTGCCTTTTCTGTCACTCCAAACATTGCGTACGTACGGTGTCCATCGTATGCAGAGGTATGCAGATTCTCACAGCATGTGTTATATTATACATCTGAATTTCTGCGTGGAAACGCACTTACGCTGCTTTCTAAGGGCATCTTTCTGCTCAGCACTGTTTGTACATGTGGCCCCTGGAGTTATAAAGCCTTAAACAGAGCACCCCCTAAATAGGTGAGAATTGACCAAATTTGCCATCTGCGCAAAGGGGTTAATGATTTGGATAGGGTATATTTGCAGGCCCGCCTTTAGCTTTTAGCGAGGTACCGACTGAGAGACGGTTGCTTCCACAGTGCTCCTGCAGGAAGGACATGGTGAAGATCTCCATGGATGTTTTTGTGAGCAAGTTCCAGCCCGACCGCTACAAGCTGTGGAAGGCGGGGAAGGACAATGCGCCCATCGACCACACCAAGCCCACACCCGAGGCCACAGAGTTCCTGGGCTGCGAGGACGCGGTCCATAGCGGCGACGACCACTGTGAGGACAGCAACCGCTCCGAAGGAGAAAAGAGGAGGTCAGGCTCTCCGTTGCCCTCCCTGTCTCTGCCGTTTTAGATGAGATGACATTAACAACGTGGTGCTTAGAGTTGGATTATTCCTGCCCTTCGGTGTGCAGATCTAAGGCAGGGGTTGTCAAAGTGCGGCCCTCAAACATTTTGTACGGCCCGCGTTAAGTCCACGTGAAAGGAAATGCATATTATATTAGAAATCACTAATGGTCCACTTTAATACAGTACTGTCCCTTTAAATGTTTTACCGGTGGCACTGCAACTGGCAGCTCCTAGCAACTAAAGTGGGCATTACACTGTTAGCTAGATCAGTGTTTTTCAACCTTTTTTGAGCCATGGCACATTTTTTTTTTAAAAAAAAAAAAAGTCACACCACCAACCAACCAAAAGTGTTAAGTAAGTGAGTGTAAAGTCCCATAATTTCCACACACACATCTCTCTCTCACGGCACACACACACTAGCCGCGCCGAAAATCACTGAGCTAGATATCAATATGGTTTGATAGAGGTTGGACTTGTACAGTATCTTATCTTCATTAATATTTACAGTATAATTGCTAGCTAGCTTAGTAGCGTATTTGATCAGTGTTGCTATTTTTGTGAGAGCTAAAGTTAGTTTGATTTGGACTTGATTTATATTTCATGAGTGTATTTTTATTTATTTTTTGTGCGGCCCTCCATCCAATGCAGGCTGCCTTAATTGGCCCTCCATCACCAAAACTTTGAGAACCCCTGATCTAAGGAATTCAGTAATTACTTTCAGAATAGGTCCACACTTTTGTCAGTTAAGATGAAGATTCAAGATTCAAGTGCTTTGGCATATTGCCTTCCTCAGTTAAATGGTCTATGCTGATGATAGGCTTGTGAACCGAACCACAGCTTCACCACAGGTATACACAGTAATTAGAGATGAACAGATCAGAGCCTCTATTTGCAGGTAGGCTATTAAGAAGTATCCCGAGGCAGCCGTTACAAAACAATAATATAGATGTGAAATAGAAAAGAATTGTTATTTCATCCTTTTTGAGTGAAAAACAGTGGTGTGTAGATGTTAGAAATGAGATTAGATTAGAACAGGGGTGGGGGGCCTTCCTCCTGGAGGGGCTCATCTGTTTCTGTATTTCATGCCTGCTTCTGTTCCTAATGATTTCATTATACTCCGGCATTGGTTCAGTCGTACAGTAGGCCACAGTAAAACATTCCTAAAGGAACACAAAATCAGTTCTCAGCAGCCATTCGTGAGTTTATGAATAAATGTATTTAAATGTCAGCTCATGTAAATGATCGGAAATCCAGAAGTGGGTCCAGCCCTCCAGGAACCGAGGCAGGGCCACCCACCCCTGCATTACAATGACTTTATTTTTCCAAAAGGAAGTTCAAGTTGGGCATTGGCACGAAATATGTAAAGACAAAATGCAAAGCACAGTACGTTGCCATAGTGAAATGACAACTGGCAACGCCGCTTTCTTAAAAATCAAACCTCTGCTAAATGACTACTTGGTCTTTGTTTTTAAACATTAGACATGCTCTCTTGGCTGTATTCTTGGACAGATTTCTGACCTGGCAGTCCTGTTGTAGTGTGTGAAGGGGAAATAATAACCCTGTACCCATATGTAGTGGACGAGTAGCTAGAACACTGTACTTCATGGTACAGACGCCGTTGCCGTGTTTGAAACTCCCAAGTGGCACTGTGTTGTCCCGCTCTGCTGGTTCGCCTGTTCATCATAATTGATTTCTCTCCCCAGCCTCTCCAAACAGAGAATAGGGACTAAGAGACATCGGGTGTGTCTGGAGGTTCCTGAGGAGGTGCTCTCCAAGGAGGAGGAGTTGGAGGAAGAGGAGCAGGCGGAGGGGAAGAAGGCCAGGCTGATGCTACAGACCTACAGACGGGAGGACACAGGTACACGCCTCACCGCTCCTCAGCGTAACGCCGTTCCCTGTGCCATGCCCGCCATGAACCCGCGCTTAATCGCCTTTAGCATTAGCAACGGCAGGAGAGAGCAGTGAATACAGAGTAATCCTTAACCTCTCATATTTGGACCATTTTGTATACTGCTACCTGAGTTCCACTTCAGTTATGCCCCAAAAAGTCAATTGGTTTTCCTCAATGGTGTTCCTGTGATATGAGAGCGGTCAGTAGAGCTGCAATTTGATGTGTTTTTATTGTATTGCATTTTGTATTGCTTTCCTCTCTGTATTTAGCGTGCAGGGGTATCTGATTGGCTCTGTGCCCCAGGGGGGAGCGAGTGCATGTTATGCGGCAGATAAAAACTGTTGCACTTTGATGATGTTGTAGACGTGCCCGTGCCTGCAGAGCTGAAGCTGGAGGATGCGGTGAAGGAGCTCTCCAGCATGGAGATCTACTCTAAGAGCGGGGCTCCGCTGGGCGGGAAACGCGCCAAAAGCCTGAAGCACAGGGAAAGGGCGTCTCCCTCCCCCCAACCCCAAACGCCCCCTCAGTACAACTTCATCGACTCCCTGCCTCCGCCCAAAGCGGGTGTGGCCAGCCTGCTGTTCCAGAGGATCCTGAGCCCCACGGATGCCCTGCACGTCCACAGCTACGCCAAGGAGCACTATGTGGCCCAACTGCCCAGGGCTGTGGAGAGGAGACCGGACCCCCAACCTGTCAGAACTGGAACTGAACGTGTCAACAGGAAGGTCAGTAACACGCCACATCTCCCTCTCTCTACCTCTATCTCTTTCTCTCTACTTCTGTCTTCATCTCTCTCTATCTCTCTCTACCTCTGTCTCCATCTCTCCCTTTCTCTACCTCTATCTCCATCTCTCTCCCTTTACCTCTGTCTCCATCTCTCTCTTTGTCCATCTCACTCTTTCTCTACCTCTGTCTTTATCTCTCTCTCTGTTACTCTCTTCTCCCTCTTTTTCTCCCCCTCAGCTGTTGATGTTAAGCTTATTCTAGAGTGACACTGTGTCGTCCTGCAGAATCGCAGTGTGCTTTGTCTCCACCAGGGGGCAGAAGTAGAGCCAGTGTGCAAGAACATGAAGAGCAAACGGCTGCCCCTCAGCAAGCTACCCCGCCTCCACCCCCTCATCAACGACTGCTTCAGTGACGAAGGTGAAGACGAAGGTGAGGGGGGCCTGTCTTTCTGTGTTACTGACGGGGTGTGAAATTAACACCCGCCACCAGCCAAAGGCTGGTAAAACTTTGATTGTGTCTGGGTAGATTTTCTGCTCTACCAGCCACTTTGGCCCGGTAACCAACCAGGTTGTGTTATATTGTAAAATGTAATCTGGCTGGTAAAATGTTGTAAGTGGCTGTTGATTTTTAGAATCCACGAACCACTCTGGCCAGTGGGTTAAAAAGTTAATTTAATTACCTGGTTACTGCACAGTCTACAGTCTACGGCCTAAGCTGGTATCCACTGCTCGGGTCACTGTTTGCTCCTTAGCTATGTTGCTCATTCTGTCACACATTCTTGTTTGTCTGACACACATTCCGGCTTCTTTGTGAGAACAGTGTCTTGTGTTCCAGCAGAACATGTTAGGTCAGAATTACTGCAGTGTAAGATCCTTTAGCTGGAGTGCAGGCTGGTAGAAAGCCAATACAAATTACACCCTAAACATGAAAAAACCGGTATGATTATATTTAGTATTTGTACCTGAGGAGTTTGATACATTCCCAGCGTTACAGCTGCAGGTTGACACGCCTGTTTAGTAGCATGTTTGCCAAAGAAAAAGCAGAGAGAAACCGCACGATAACTGTGTTTGCCCAAACTTGTTCAGTCCACGGTCCACGGCGCAGTGGGCTGGAATTGTGCTGCACGTCAGTTGTGCCTGGTAAAGAAACGGGGTTGTTTGATAATACGATTCTGCCAAGCGGAAAAACTGAAACCTTCCTCAAAGGAATTCTAGTTTCGGCCATTAAATGCCTTTTACGAGCAAAATGTTATTTTTTTCATGTTTAGGTATGCCTGTGGCATGAAGAATTTAGGCACAAAAAAAATCTCGCCTTCCACAACAAGCTGTGAAGTCTCTGATTGTTGTAGTTTTTGTTGTTTTTGTTCTCTCTTCTCTTCAGAGCGGCAGGAGCCAGTCCCTAAGGAAGAGGAGGAGGAGGAGGAAGAAGAAGAAGTGGTGGAGGAGGAGGAGGAAGAAGAAGTGGAGGAGGAGGAGGAGGAAGAAGTGGTGGAGGAGGAGGAGGAGGAAGAAGTGGTGGAGGAGGAGGAAGAAGTGGTGGAGGAGGAAGTGGAGGAAGTGGAGGAGGAGGAGGAAGAAGAAGAAGTGGGGGAGGATGATGAGGAAGAGGAGGATGTCCAGGAGACGGAGCTGTGGGCCAGGCCTCTGGCCCAGCTGTGGCAGAACAGACGCCGTAACCTGAAGGCGGAGAAGGAGTACAACCATCGGATGGGCCTTGTGCCTCCCTACTGTGCTGTGTGCATGCTGTTCCAGACCTACCAGCAGGTACACAGCCCCAGACCGAGAGGGCCTTATACAAGCCTTCAGAGAACAGGGACAGTAGCGCTGCATCGAACTGAGCATAGGAAACCCAGCTAGGATCACAACTCGCACAAAATCAATACCTGCTAGAAGTCATTGTTTTTATCTAAAAAATTAATAATTAGGCACCGGTCATTTTTATGCATCCAGAGAAATAAATGTGGTGAACATCTCTTTGGCACGGTTTAGCAGATGTTTTTATCCTGTGTTGACTTACAAAATGGCTCTTGAGGCCAAAGTTCAAACTGACCTTTGTGTAACTGTAAACCACATAAACCACGACAACAGCTATTTTATCTGCTCTCTATAAACATCTGTAGACAGTAGGAGTGATATTGTACTCATTGGTGTGTGTCTGTGTATGTGTGCATGTATGCGTTTGTTTTTGTGTCTGTGTGCGTGCGTGCGTTCACGTATGTACTTCCTCTCCCCCAGTCGGAGTACAGCTGCAGCGGCCACAGGCCCCCGGAAGCCGCGGGTGATCGCGTGAAGACCACGCCCCTCATCCCGGAGATGTGCTTCACCACCACCAACAACTCCGAGGTGCACGTGTCCAGCCCCTACCTGGAGGAGGATGGCACCAGCCGGCTCATCAGCTGCTCGCAGTGCAGCGTGCGCGTGCACATGAGTGAGTGCACGGCGGCCCTTCCGCCGACGCGTTAATGATGCACGCTTTAACTGTGACCGACACACCCGCGTTAATGACGCGTGCTTTAACAGCGTTACCCCCCCCCCCCCCCTAAGTGTTAAAATTAATGATGCCATTACTGTGCTTCTGCATGGATGTGTAGAGGTAACAGGAGTCCTGTTGACTGCATAAATACAGGTGCCATTACTTTTCATGTTGATGGTAAATCAGCTATTGTCTGTGGGCTGGGTTTTTCTCTTCATGGGTTGTTGAATATGTGAATTTAAAAAATAAAAATAAAAACTCTCGCACTGTGTTGGCTCCTAGTTATTATTTAAGTCTTTTGAGGGCTAGAAACGTTGTATTTTGACTATGGAATAAATAGACTTAAATAATAACTGGGAGCCAACAGTGTGCAAGTTGTTTATTATTTTTTAAAATATACGGATTTTCTAACTCGGCTTCTGGAAATGAGATGTGCGTCTGTGTTTTGGATTACTTTGTTGAATATGTGAGAAATGACGTAAACCGTAACACTAGGGCCAGCTGTACATGTGCAGATAAGAAATGCAGCTCGTATCTGTGCTTCCCCACGGCTGGAGGGGAAGAAAAGGCCGGCCTCATGAGTGTGCATTGGCTTGACGCAGTTTTGTGACGTAAAGGGCGTGTAAATGGAGATGGCCCTTTGTGAACCTCTTCATCGACTTGCCCGTTATTCTCTGAGACTCTTGTGTGAATGCCCGAGAAGTTAGCCGTCCGTGTCCAGGTGAAAGACTCTGTTCTACTTCCTGTAGCTCCGGTTGTTTTAGGGTTTGGTGTTTTTCTTCCCAGGCTGCTACGGCATTCCTCCGGAGAGCGTGTCCAAGAACTGGAAGTGCGCCCGATGCAAAGCCAACGCCGTGACCCAGGTCAGCGCTGGGTTACTTCTTCCCGTCTACCCAGTAACACCCTCCTTTCCTCCCTCCCTCCCTCCTTCTCTCCAAAATCAGAAAGAACAACAGCAGCAGCAGCCCCAGAGCACTTCTCAGTATAAACAAGAGGCAGGTGTCCCCTGAGGGTGTAGCTGTGTTCGAATACGACCCCTGTTTCCTGTCCACTGTTCCCTGTCCCCTCAGACCCCTGTCTACTATGTGCCCTGTCCCCTCAGTCCACTGTCCCCTCAGTCCCCTATCTACTATGTGCCCTGTCCCCTCAGTCCCGTCAGTTCCCTGTCCCCTCAGACCCCTGTCTACTATGTGCCCTGTCCCCTCAGTCAACTGTCCCTTCAGTCCCCTGTCTACTATGTGCCCTGTCCCCTCACTTTGCAAGCAGTGTGCGAAAGAAATTCCGCAAAACACTTTCCAAACTATTGAGGAAGTAGTTTGTAATATTTATTTTTACTTTGATTGAGATTATCAATCAGTTAACGTATGACAATTGTTACAAAGTATAGCTTATCAATGAAGATAGAATTAACAAAAATAAAAACAGAGTAGTTTGTACCATAGATATGCATATGTGCTCTATGTCATTTACGTTTTTACTTCCGGGTTACTTACTGAAATTGTTGGATGAGTGCACCGTTCTGCAGATGAGTGCACTCCTAAAACCCCGGAAATAAGGGCTTCATCCTGATATTTTAAGTGCCCCCATTTGTGAGAAAAAGTCGCCCGCTCAAAAGCTTTTTGATGAAGTGCCCTCGAATGGGTGTAGGGGTCGTATTCGAACACAGCTGGATCACTCTGCATGCCTCAGGCGTGCACTTCCACTCCGGCCACTAGGTGGAGACAATACTGGAGCAGTGCGCTATCTCTGAAGAAGCCCGGTGAGGTTTGGCTTGTGTCTCCGTGGGTGACGGGGCTGCCTTTGTGTTTACAGGACTGTTGTTTGTGTTCACTGAGGGGAGGAGCCCTGCACAGAGCCAACAATAACAAGTGAGTATCCGCCAGTGCCAGAACACACCAGGGGCCTCATGTATAAACAGTGCTGAGTGGAAAAATGCCCTCAGAAAGCTGCATGGGGGAGTTTCCACGCAGAAATTCAGATGTATAAAATAATACGTGCTATGAGAACCTGCGTACCTCTGCACACGCTTTGGCTACCTTCGCCTTCTCCAACCCTGCAGCTGGGGCTTATAGTACATGTGGCCCCAGGACTGCAGCCAAGTCTCACTTGAGTAACCATGGATCTCACTCACTCTGTGCAGTAATGTGTCTTAAACTGTCAGACGTGGTTAAGCAAATACACACTTCACACTATGGTCAGTCTCTGCGACTGGGGAATTTATCAGTATCTAAGTTATTTTTACGAGGTCCGTATCGCCTGGCTGACCAGATTAGCATTAGCCGCCGTGATGTCCGTATCGCGCGTACGCCACAGAACCCGTTAGGCTTCCCTTTCCAGCACGAGCACGGAGCTTTTTAATCTAATTGCGTGTCAAACTTGTGACAAATGCTTTATTTGTTAATGGGGCGACGTGCTCAAGCGAGCAGGGTTAATTAATCCTGGCGGAGTTCTCCCCGGGGATTTGCCGCGCCGATCCCGTTATCTACCTCTCCTCGTGTTTTCCAGGTGGGTGCACGTGCTGTGCGCAGTGGCTGTGCTGGAGGCGCGCTTCGTGAACCTGGCTGAACGCAGTCCGGTCGATGTCAGCGGAATACCCTTGCTGAGGTTTAAGCTGGTGAGTCTCGCTTTCGGGCTGGGCGTGTGGTGCAGGCAGCTCATTCCCAGGTCATCACTCTGCAGTTGCGTTTTTCACGTACTACTAAAATGTATTTGTAAAACATTTTGTTCCCTTTTTTTGGGAGAAGCAAAACTGTTTGAATGGAGAAAGATGTTCAATTCTTTGACGCTGTTTTTTTTAAATCTGAACGTTGTTATTGAAGAGAAGATGGCTGTATGCCAGCCTGCAGAGACTACGGTGCCTCAGGGCGTTGCATCACGCCAGGGGCCTTGCGTGTATTTTTCGAAAGTAGCGGGACAATGGAAGGATATGGGAACAGCGGGATTCCCGCCATTTCTCTGTTGGCCCGCGCGTCATGACCCACTCGCTGCCTTATTTGTACCCGCCGCAGAAATGCTTCTTTTGTAAGAAGCGGATGAGAAAGATGTCCGGCTGCTGTGTGCAGTGCTCCCACGGTCGCTGCCCAACCTCCTTCCACGCCACCTGCGCCCAGGCTGCAGGAATCCTTATGCAGTCCGACGACTGGCCCTTCGTCATCTACTTCACCTGCTGGAAGCACAAGGGCTCTGTCAACACATCGGTATGAGGGGATGGGAGGAGGATGGGACGGGGTGCGATGGAGGTGGATGAGAAAGAGGTGGGGTGGGTGCTTACAGTGCCGTTTGCTATAAAAACAACCTTAAAGCTTGTCTTGGCCTGTATCTTACTTATCTAAAAATGCACTTGCATAGTACCTGTCAATCATTACTGATTAATAATGCTGCTTGGAGTAAAAGGTGTTAAGGTGCCAGGATTCTATCCCAGGTGTGTCTCCTCGTTCAGGGAACCAAGATGAACATGGGAGTGTTTGGGCTGCAGTGAAATCCCATCAGAGACTTACTAGTTATTATGGTTGCAAGTCATGATAGAAGACGCGTCGAATGTGTCATGTGACGAAGTATAAGTTGGGCTTTGCTGATTGCATTGCAAAGAGAAAATTTAAGAAAGCTTTGATTGCTCATTGCTGAGTGAGGTTGACATGGCTTGTACTAATATTAATTTAGTATCTGTTTATCTTGGAAATTCATTAAAAAAACTCATTATAAATTTTGCATCCCTACTATGTAGGAGAGCTTGTCATTGGAATTTTGGAGTATTTTGGGGGTTTATGAGAAGGTCTTCAAGAGTAGATTCCTGCTTAGCTAACAGAGACGGGTGTGTCTCCGAGAGATTCAGGTCTAGGCAGATCTCTGTGAAACATGCATTAATATATGAAGAGACCCAAAAGCATGAGAGGCAGTTTTATTAGCATATGTTTGATTGGAGAAACCATAAATGTAGGCCATATAACTAAGGAATCAGTTGTATAGATAGTACAGACAGTTTTGGGAGAGATTAAATAGTCTGATCCATTGATCCTGCTCAATTATTGCAATCATTACTATGCAACAGGACATAGTTTTTTATTTGTTTGAGGAATTCAAGAGCAATTTTGCAATACTTTACAAATATATTTGTTATCTAACTTCTTTGATAGGCTCATAAGGCCTTCTTTGCCCATTAAACTGGCGCCATATCCTTAGCTGAGTAGCGTGTTGGGCGAACGCTTGCGGGGAGGGTTCCGTTGTCTCTATGGAAACTCCTGAGTCCTGACTACATGTTTACGTTTGTGAAAGCATGGCGGCGGTGGGTTGAAAATTATTGAGATTATTTTAAAAAACGTGAACGGAAAAAAGAAGGGCAGTGGTCCGTCCCATAAACCCAGCGAGGGAAAAACAAGGGAGCGAATGTGTTCTAGTTAAGCAAATGCGTGAAATGCTGTATGAGCACACACACATTTCCAATATTTTAGGATGTCGGCCAACTGGTGCAATAACTTAATTAACTGCGTCCGTTCCGACATAGTTTCCTCTGTCCCCTCTGTCCCCCCCTATCAAGGAATTTCGGTGTTTCCTCTGGCTGTCCAGTCACACTACGTGACAAAGCATGACGGTGTCTGCCACGTTTCTACAATTTTCACAATTCTAGAGGTGCGCGACAGTGAGGAAAAAGTCATTTTGAAAATGAAGACTTGTCGAAAGTATAAGTATAAATTAGGCTTTGCTGATTGCATTGTGAAGAGAAAACCTCAATGCAAACATTTTTTTTTTAATTTTTTTTTTTAAAAATATTTTTTAACAGTTTCAAAAAAACTTTTAGGAATGGAGGCTAGTTAGCCTTGGAACGCTTGCTGTTTCTCTCAGGAATTGAAAGCTGTTGTAAAAGTTAAATGGGCAGGTCCTGTTGCAAAAATTTGGTTCTCTTTCATTCACACTGTAGCGCAACAAGGCCTCAATGCGGGAGCTAGAGGTGAGACAGAAGGTGATCTGCAAGCACAAAAACGGCCGATACTACAAGTGTGAGGTTGTGGAGCTGACCAAGGCCACCTTTTATGAGGTCATCTTCGATGATGGCTCCTTCAGCGACAACCTCTTCCCCGAGGACATTGCGGTGAGGGGACCTGTACAGCTCAGTTGGAGCAGAATTATTTTTGAGTCAGGTGGCTAAGCTATGATATTTGTGTGGGTAATGGTGGCATGACTGTTGCATTTTCCGTTTCAGAATCGTGACTGTCTGCAGCTGGGTCCTCCCTCAGAGGGAGCAGTAGTGCAGGTGCGCTGGACAGATGGCCTGGTCTATGGAGCCAAGTTTGTCGCAGCTCATATCATCCCAATGTACCAGGTAAGAGGGAACCATTGAAACCCAGTTTCAGCAGGGACATAGGGTGGTAATTCTTGAAGATAACAGCCTGACTGAGTCATGTATGTCCAAGTACCACAAGTGCACTGGAAATGACCCTTGCTTTATGTGCTTAGCATTTTATGCGCTTGATGTTTCATTCGTGTGCTGGTGCTCTTAGGTGGAGTTTGAGGACTCCTCACAGCTAACGGCCAAGCGGGACGACGTCTACACCCTGGACGAGGAGCTTCCAAAACGAGTGAAGTCAAGACTGGTGAGCACACAACTTTTCACAGACATTTTAATGGTGTGTCTGATGCAGTTTGTAATCAAGAACCCTGCCATCCACTAGTGTTGTGTGTGTGAAACATTCTTACCGCAATTACTATCTACTTACATTAAATTTTCTTGCATCTTATTGGACAGTTTGTCCAGATTCAAGGGCTTGTCAGCTTTAGATGAATATAAAAAACATTTTAAAGGGTTTACAGTAACATCAGAATGTTGTGTATGTAATAGTGTAGAAAAAGGATTAAACATTACTAGGACTTGCAGTTGTATTATTGTCACTGGTGTAAATGTGTACAGTCAGTACTGATGGTCAATTGGCCTCTTGATTCTGTTCCAAGTCTGTGGCGTCAGACATGCGCTTTGACGGGATCTTCACCGAGAAAGAAGTCAAGCAAGACTCCAAAAGGCAACGGGTAATCAACTCTCGGTACAGGGAGGACTACATCGAGCCCGTCATCTACAGAGCCATCATGGAGTAACTACTCACTCCCAAAAACATACCTGCTCAACCAGGGACCCACCAGCACTGAAGTTTGAGACGGTTACCCTAGTAACCTTAACTTATTAACTGAGCCAAAGGCACTGTGGGCCCAGAAGCTGGTCCTGGTAGCGTAGCGGGCTAGCACCCTTGGCTTGCACTTAATGCACACTGCATTAATGACGTGGCTTTTTTCTTGTCGCAGTGCGGGATCCAAGTTCACGTTGAAGTCCCTTTTTTTTTCTTTTCTTTTTTTTGTTTATTTCGCTGCTTTTGATGTCCTCGCAACGGATGGAAACCTTGATAAGAAAAAGTGTGATATGACCTACCTAACTTCTAAGGGCATGCACAAAGGACTCATTTCCTGATTGGATATTAAAGCAGTGTTTGTCCTTTTTTTCTTGGCATAAAGTCACCTGCTTTTGGTTGGGTATTTATTTTTCGGGTGCTACATCTGCTATTACTATGAGAAGCAGTGAGAAAAATTAGGCGTGGACATCTATTGGCGGTTGGTTGCATTCATGAACGATATCCTTCTAGGACATTTGTCAATGGCAAGTTTTTGTTGTTGACTGTTTTATAAACCTATTGATGATGAAATGACTTTATAGCGAATGTTGTGTATTGCACAATACACCGATGCATCAGGAATGGAATATCCATGACAATGTAATACGCTTTATCAGTTACAAGCTGGATTGATTAACTGGAACTTCAAATCTGTAAAGGAATGTAGTTCTACCTAAGATTTGAGTTGATACATTTCAATAATACCCAGACTTTATCTCTGAGAGCCCCTTCCTTTCATCTTCCTTTAGGTTTACTGGTCTGCAAATTAACTTTTTGATTTGAATTGCTCTTCATTTACATTTAGGAATTTAAGAACAAAGTGTTTTTACAGGAGCCTGCTGCAGTTACAATCTCGTCAAAGACTCAAAGATGTTTTTATATTTGTTATCTGAATGGGTTTTTTGTTGGGTACGTGTTTTAAAATGTATTTTTGCATTTCTAAGCTCTCCCATTAAAGACTGGGTATTTTGTTCCTGGTTAGTGACTAAGAATGCATTGAGGACAAAGCTAAACTCATTTGGCTAGTTACTACCCTGTGCATCTCCGCATAATGTGACATCTAATAATGCAGGGCCTTATGGCTGGCAGTGGCTGATAACATCTGTTCAACACAGTTTTATTTACCACCAATGTGAAAATCCTGTGGTAAATCTTGTGTGTTTTTATGTTATTAAATTCCTATTTAAATGTCTTCTTTTTTTTTTATTTTCTTTTTTTTTCCAATTAGTCTTTTTTTTTTTTTGCCTGGTTCTGTGATGTAGACAACCTCTGTGATCAATTGTCTTCGAGTAGAATTGTGTGTAGACTATTGACTATTTAAAGCTGTAAACTGTGATTTCAGGGTTGACGTCTCTGAGCCCTCGCTGCCTGTCATGTCTGCGACCTCTCTTGGCCAGCTTTCCTCAGCAGGGTTTATTTCAGGTGGACAGCCAGCACTTGTCTGCTGTAATCACAGTCTGTTTCAGTAAAGGATTGAGGCTCAAGCATTATATGTAGGTGAAGTGTCTTTGTTTTTTAATCCTTCACTGACTGATTGATGCATAGTGATGCTGGGTAATAGGGTAAGTACACATTCATTTTGTTTTCACCTAATCCATGTACGATCTAACATGCAACTCCAAACATGCCTCTTTTCTGGGATGAAAACCCATGACCTTCATTGCACTTCCATTTATCACCTATAGGTGATCACCTATATATTTCTACAATATAGGGTTGTCCTTGTGTAAAGCTTATTTTAAAATATAAATTGTGTATTTTGTTTCTTATTTTCCCGACACTGTACAATAGTACCATGGGTATAAAATCTCAGAGGCAAGATTACTGCTAAAATGATTGACATTAACTGGTAACTACGAAAGGCTAGTCTGACCACTACACAAACCATGTAAGGTATGGTGCATCATGTGTATGGCAGACTATTGAAGCAGTTATTTTCTTGCATCAGTGCTCAGTTTTGTATTTACCGGATTATAAAGAGCTGCAGATGTTAACTCTACATAACAGGAAGTTGTGTTTTTTTTATTTTTCTGTGACTAGCAAAATGTTTACAATTTATTTCCTACAAAGGTAATAAACTTGTGAATAAATACAGACTTAAGAGGATTTTGCGACATCATCCCACCCAATACTTCCCACTTCACTTATTTAAAAATGGTCATGGGTGCATAAGATATGAAGGGTGAACGGATAGAGGGTCCTGTTTATGTACTGTATTTAAAGCAGTGCAAAATCTGTGTTTAGAATGGCGTATTTGCTTGTGCTGGTTCCGCCCCTATGCGCCATGGTAGGTGGTACTCGAGTCATTAATGCAATATGGTACAGAATAGGACAGGGAGAGTCATGTGACCTGAGCGATGTGGAACTGGATAATTATAGGTTTACACTTGATCGCTGTCCCAGATTTGAATGGCAAAACAACCCTTCAGCTTTTTCTGTTACTGTAAATGGGTTGAATAAAATGAACAAAATCTTTCTCTTATTTCTGCTGTATGATTTCATTTTTTTTGTAACAATGTGTAAGATCTTGTTCAGTCTGACTTTACAGGGCTTCCAGCCATTTCATTTTCAAACCTTTGCCACACCACATTTTTGTATTTATTGTGCAGGTCTGTACTCTGTCTCCCAATTGGAATTAACAAATCGAGACTTGCAGAGGGTAAAAAACACTGTCAACTAAGTTCATGACAAAAATCAACAGCTCTGCTTGTACTCTGGGGGAAGATGGCAGCTCGCAATACCAGTACTTTTTATGCAATAATTCTTGTGCTTGGGTAAACTTAATAGCAGAGGCTACACCCAGTGCGTGAGAAAAAGGATAAGATTTTATCTGGTCATTGTTGAATTAACGTTAGCATTTAAACTGCTTAAAGTTGGGCTAGGAGTCAAACATGACTGGAATTTAGGACTACCCATAGTTGGTATCTATATTAACAGAAACTACAGTTTGCTAGACTTCCGATCATTTGAAATAATACATTGGAAAAGCTATTATAAGTGAGAAAGACAGCCCCCATCACGTACAGTGCCCTCCACTATTATTGGCACCCCTGGTAAAGATGAGTAAAAAGGGTTGTAAAAAATTTGAAAAATTCAACCGTTAATTGAAGTACATTTATTAAGAGAAAAAAAACCCTCAAGAAGAAATTATTTTTAACAAAACCATGTGTGCCACAATTATTGGCATCCCTGCATTTATATATAGAATAAAGTAATAATTTTTTATATTTGGTCACATATTCTTTGCATGCCATGACTTCCTGATTTCTGTGACCCAACAACATCAAAATACTCTTGATATTTTATTTTCTGGTACTCTTACAAGCGATACTATAACGTCTGCATTTGAATGTATCTCTATTGGATTCTGGGGGTGGGACTAGATTTAGCTGTAAATTATGCTGGAACAGTATGGAACACATGGTTGGTGAAATGGCTGTATGTCATCAAGGGCCTGAGGTATCAAACGAGCCTTAAACCATCACTGCTGCTAGATATGCAGTAGATGTGGATGGATCACTAAGATTTCTCCTGACAAATTTTTCTATTGAACTCTATGGAAAAATAAGTCGGGAGAGGAAACCCTTCAAGTTATCCATCCATATCTACTGTATTTCTGGCAGCAGAGTGATGGTTTAAGGCTTGTTTGATACGTCAGACCCTTGTTGACTTGGAGCCATTTAGCCAACCATGTGTTCCATACTGTTCCAGTGTAATTTACAGCTAAATCTAGTCCCACCCCCCAATTCCCATAGAGATCCATTCAAATGCAGAGACATTTAGTATCGCTTGTAAGAGTACCAGAAAATAAGATATCAAGAGTTTTTTGATGTTGTTGGGTCACAGACATCAGAAATCCATGGCATGCAAAGGATATGTGACCAAATATTAAAAATTATTACTTTATTCTATATATAAATGCAGGGGTGCCAATAATTGTTGCAGACGTGGTTTTGTTAATTATTTCTTGATGAGATTTTTTTTATCATAATAAATTTACTTCAATTAAAGGTTGGATTCTTTTTCATTTTTTCAGTGTGATTAAGCTAATTCACCAAACTGTAAACTTTTTATAACCCTTTTTACTCATCTTTAGCAGGGGTGCCAATAATAGTGGAGGGCACTGTACATGCCTCTCTTGGAGATGTACCTGTAAACAAGGCTAAGATGATTCATTTGAGGTGTTCAGACACTACAAAGATGTCATTATTTTCTGGGATGGTAAGCAGGTGTTTGAAGCCTTGCCTTTTACTGGCACCAATAAAATTCCTCCCTGGTTGCCAGATTGGCTTAAATCCTTAATTCCTGTAAGACCTGTTTACATTTGTCTTATGTTTTTTGACTGAAGGAACTGAGCCAAAGAACATTGCTATGTAATATTTCATTCATCGTCTTTAATCCTCTTATTTATCTTCTTGTTTCTTTCACTGTTATTTACATTAGACATATGGCAAGCTGTTTTCACATTTATTCCTTGAGACTTACTAGTAACTATTCTAAAGTTACTAGTACTTATTTTTTAGTTACTAGTCACTAATCCAATAGTTACCAGTAGCTATCTATTTCAGTTTTACTTGGAACTTTTCATTAGATACTAGTACTTATTCTTTAGTGACTAGTAACTATTCCATTTTTACTAGTACAATGTTTTTAAATACTAGTACTTATATTTTAGTTACTAGTAACTCTTCAGAAAGATATCCCAACCCAGTAAGTACTAGTAACATTGAAAACGTGATATCTACGTGGCATGCAAATTGGCTGCTAAATATTAATGAGGACCACACCACACTAAAGACGTCAATCGGTACGCCGTTTTAACATTTATTCCAATTGCCGGACCCTGCTGTGTGCCGAGTCGACCACTGGGTGGCTTCTCGCTTGCAATTCAATAACATTTGACAGTATGCCTAGCCTATTCCAAAATCGGTAGAAATCCTAGCAGGGAAATATAGTGATGTTGTCACAAGTCATCCAAATATACAGCTTTTCATACCCGAGAAAGAACGGAAGAAATCCGTTATAAAATAGCCTAGGGCCTACAATAGACGAATGCACTGCAATATTATATTACCGACTAAAAGGCCTAAAAACTACATCTTTAGCTTATATTAGACTAATAAACACAACACGGTGATAATCAGTCATGTTAGTCTGATTACAACATTAAGATAGCCTACTTATAAGGGTATAGGCCAATAACTTTAACGAAAAGCAACAAGTACAACTTTATTCAGCCAACGATGGATCCACGGTTAACGTGCAACATAGCACTTGCATTCTTCAAAAATTTGGATAAATAAATAAATGGGCAATAATATTAGTCATATAATAATGGTAATAATAATAATGAAAAAATGCGCTACAGATCGTAAATTGGCAAATTGTAGCCGACAACATAGGCTGAAATCGAAAATCAATAGGCTAAAAACTAAGCCGATGAAACTAAAACCATGAGCTTTTATTTGCGATAGAATACGAAAAAGTGGTTTTTCCATAGTTCTAATAAAAATGAACAAGTAAACTAAGACAATCGTCTGGCCTGGTGGGATCTGTTGGAGAACGGCCTCCTTCAGTAGCCTACGAGAAACAGTATGAAAGACAATAAGCAAGTGCTGCTTAGCGGTTGTTACATGTCATCAAAGATGCGAGAGCAGACGATATGGTTTCTTTTTTTAAATAGGCCTATTACAATATTACAGAATATAATATGGAACATTATTACAGAATATAATATTAGGCTACAGAATTATTTTTTTTAAATGTGATCGGGTCCTCACGGTCCTTACTGGCAAATCAGTTTCACATGTGCTTACCCGCGACTATTATATCAGTTCCGACCTGGACCCGTGAGACATGTCAGAATTTTAGACCTGTGCCCGCTCGGGTTTCGGGTATTCCAGTTCGGGTGGACCCGTGAAGACCTTTAATTCGCATAACCATAACGCCCTCTACTGACGAGAATGAGAACATATTTTCTCCTATTGATAGCCCACAATTACATTAAAAGAGTTTGTACATGAGCTGTATTTAATGTCTAATGAAATACAATGAACAGCACCACCTGAGCTATGGATCATGAAGAAGCATGTAAATTAATTAACCAAGTCTATGTGGAGACATGCATGCACAATAGGCTAGCCACAAACACATTCTAGCTGAAAGAAAGACATACAGCCTAAATAGTTAGTACAGCCTAAAAATATGGAAATACGCGAACAGTTTTTCTTTTGCCATGACATTTGTGAAAGACAAACCAGAGCGTTGCAGCGAGGGACGCTATAGCAGGCAACAACAGTAAACAACTTTTTTGTTCAATCTGTGCTTTACTCCAGTTTGCCTTTTACAAATGTCATGGCAAAAGAAAAACTGTTCGCGTAGCTCGAAGCGTCCACGTTCGCGTATTTGCCTGAGGTAGGCTATGTTTCGGCCCTAACGTTGGCTAACAAGCTTAATTGGACAACGCATATTTCCCAGAAATCTTAGCCAGAAAGAAAACAATAGATAGCCTTCTACTAAGAAATTAGCCTACCAGAGATTATTCTTATTATTATTATAATTAAAAGTGTATGCAGTAAAGTACATTGTCTGCAGATTAGTGTAGACTAGAGGCATGTTTGGAGGCTATTGTAATTTTTTAAAGTGACTAACCATTACACTGATATGTTTGGGCAATTAAAGGCGTATAAATCCTGTCTCTTTAGCCAATACAGCTTATAGTAGACTATTATCAATTCTTAATGTATTATCGTAAATTGTTAGTTGTCCTAGTAGTTAATCTTATGGTCACACTGTGTTATGTGTGAAAAGGATAAACCGAAGAGCTGAAGAGAAGAAATGAATGAAGACATAATACTGAAATGTTGGCCGGCGAGTGATGAAGGTTCGGTTTCCACAGTGAGTCACGACCGACCGCAAGAGCACAGCAGGCTCCACAGACACATTTTTTTTGTCGGAATTTGTGTGAGATTAACACGTAGCCAATGGCACTGTTATTTATATATATTTTTTTTTTACATAATGCAACAACGCGATGTTAACCAGATGATATTCTGCGTTAAAACTTTTTTTCTTTGCTTGATAAATGGCCATCATAGCTAGCCTGCATTCTGCCGTGGTGTCCAGTGACTGAATTGTTTCACGTGATGTCAGTGTCCGTCTGACTTTCATCATTTCGCTGTAGTACAAGTGAAACATTCAACAGTTCATATTTGAAACGTTGCCTTTGCAATAAAAATACGTTTGTTCATGTGAAAATAATAACAGTGTAATAAATCAAAAGTATTTAACAGTTGCGCATTGTTTTTGTCGAAAATAAACTTTTGCCCTGTTCGGCTCGAACCCCCAATCCTCTGTATAGCGATTTTATTGGCGGTTGGCAAACCGGAGAGCATGCTGGATGTCTGCCTCATTTTTATGCATTGAGTAATTTGAATGAAAATATCTCCAAATAGATTTTTACTAGTTGTTATTCGAGTTGAGGGTATCTCCAATTTAATAGATACTAGTTGTTATTCTGATCTAAGATATCAACTATTTGCTTCTGACAAGTAACTAATCCAATAGTGACTAGTATATATTTCAGTTTTACTAGTAACTATTCATTAGATACTAGTACTTATTCTTTAGTGACTAGTAACTATTCCAATAGTTACTGGTAACTATTTCAGTTTTACTAGTAACTGTTAATTAGACACTAGTACCTATTCTTTAGTTACTAGTAACTATTCCAATTGTTACTAGTACATTTTTTATTGCTACTAGTAAGAATGTTAATTGAACTATCAAGTAGTCATTTTGACTAGTCATTACCGATGTCGAGTAAAACAGAAATAGTTACTTGTAAGAATAAAAATATTACTAGTAACAATTGGAATAGTTACTAGTAATTAATAAATAGGTACTGGTATCTAATGAATAGTTACTCGTAAAACTGAAATAGTTACTAGTCACTATAAAATAAGAACTCGTATCTAATGAATAGTTACTAGTAAAACTGAAATAGATACTAGTCACTATTGGAATAGTTGCTAGTCAGAAGCAAATAGTTGATATCTGAACCGCAGAGCCCCATAAAATTAAATTGCTCAATCTCTTACTAGTAAAAATTGAATAGTTACGAGTAACTAAAGAGTAAGTAGTAGTATCTAATGAAAAGTTACGAGTAAAACTGAAATTGATACTAGTCACTATTGGATTAGTGAATAGTAACTAAAAAATAAGTACTAGTAACTTTAGAATAGTTACTAGTAAGTCTTGAGGAATACATGTTAAAACGGCTTTCCATATTAGACATTCCTGTACAACCTAGTTTTTGTCCCCTGTTGTGCGCCTCCCACACCCCCGCGGTGCCTGAAGCACGTACATTGCGCCGACGCGCCCAACTGCAAGCTAATGACTATTTCCCACACCCCGGCATTCCACAACGGCTCACTACAAGAGAACCAGTGCCAGCTTGAGCTCAGGCATATTTCATTGGTGACGGTTGGTGCCCTCTGGGTAAAAAGCTTGTTCCTGGACTGCCCGCATAGCATAGGTTTAAGTTGTTAGCTGAAGACTGCAGAGGCTCTTAAAGCGCATTCCACGTCGAATGCAGACGACTATAGGCAAGACAACTATGGCCTTTCGTCAGCTGCCAAGCGCGCAAGCATGTCCAAGTTAACATTTTAAGTGACTCGCTATAGACGAATGCTGTGGAATCGCAAAGGAGTTCTTTCGCATTTTCACTTTCTAAGTGCTGAAGTCATAATTGACATTTTACCATCTAAGACGGTGACCTGTGGCAACTGATCCAGTATTTAATCCTCATTTATTTTGTTGTTTCTTTCGCCGTTGTTTACCTTAAACATTCCTGTGCAAAACGTGCAGCTCAAGGAGATTTGATTTGCACAATGGCTGCAAAGTGAGATTCCACCCTACATTGACACTAATCTTTTCTGTGACAGACATTTAAACTCGCAGCGATGGTTGGGTACTGCACATTAAGTACTGCACTTTTCCAGTATTGTTTGTTTTGTTACCCAATAAAAAAGTAAAAACCCTGTCTCCACTGCTCGGGGGCTACATGTCTAGGTGGGTTTTTTGAGGTTGTTTTACGCGCTGATGAAGATTCACTGTGACGTCTGATCCTGTCCAGTGTAGTTTTAAGTCGTTGTTAGATTTACTTAGATTTCCATTTGAAATGTGGATCATACAAAACATGAGAAGTAAACATGTAGCTACATTATGGGGTTGATTTTCTAAGATCCGAAATAAGGGGTGTTATTTTGCGGGCGCAGCCAAATTATTTGCAGGCGTTATTTCACACTGCGGGTGACCAACTAAGCCACAAACAGCCATATTTAATGAGAGATTTTGCATGTTTGCAATGGTTATACTGTAAGAAAACTGTGAAAAGACTGGCAGCAATGTTGCAATTTTCATGGTATTGTTTTCAGTGTAGGGTATAGGCTATACTGTTACACTGAACGAGCTGGCAGTTTATTGGATATATCTTAGTTTCTGCCGGGAGTTACAGATGTTTGTCAAGACTGTCAGCACTAAGCCTATACTCGCGCCGTAAGTGTTGCATAAAATCACATTTTCATCATGGGTTTTATTTTTATAAAGATTTGATTTTCTTGTTATTCACTGTTTGTTATAATATACGTTGTATTGCTTGTTTGATTAAAATACTAGTTTATCTTGTATTTTATAACCTGATTTGCTTCATGATTAAAAACAAATATTCTTATGCCTACTGTTCATGATATAGCCTAGCCTATTTATGCTATCCACAAATTATCTCGTGTATTTTGAGCGTTAGCTAGAATGGGCCAATTAAATAGCCCCCATTGTTATGCAAACGTTAAGTTATGGATATTCTAACACACCCGTACATGTCTTGCTACAATGACAGCCGTCATCTTATCGATTCCGTGTCTTTTAATAGCCTACCTGCTTTCCATTTGTACTAAAATGCACCCGCAATTTTGCATGACCACCTCCCACTATATCGCAAAATAATGTAGGGACGCCCAATTTTGCATATTCATTCAGGCTAACCCGCAATAATGAGAAATTAGCTAATCTCAATTTTAGCACACACAATGTGATGACCGGCAGGGAAGGACCCAAATGCACGACGAGACAGAAGTCTTTCTTTTGAAAATAAGGGTTTTATTTTTCGTAATCACGGGTTAAACAATCCACACCGGGAAATCAGGGTTAAACAAGGACAATGTCCACTGTGGAACCCGCAGTGAACTGGTGAGCAGGATCCGGCGAAGTAGCCAGGAGTGGTCTTTAGCCTGGGTAGTAGTGAAGGATCAGGCGGAGGCAGAGTCAGGATCCACACCGGAAAGCCAGGGTGTATGGAATCCAGACCGGGGTAGTCAGCCAGAGTCTAGCAAGCTAGAACATAGGGCAGGGGTGGCCAATTCCAGGCCTCGCGGGCCGGTGTGTATGCAGGTTTTTGCTGCCGCCAGTTAACAATTATTGAATTAGCCCAATCGTTTACACCAGGGGTGGCCAATTCCAGGCCTCGCGGGCCGGTGTGTATGCAGGTTTTTGCTGCCGCCAGTTAACAATTATTGAATTAGCCCAATCGTTTACACGATCTGATATTTTAATCTACATATCCGCGATATGAAAAGCAGCTGATGAATGTTCTTGTGCCGGTATGCGTCAATGCGTGTATTGTAGCATTTTATCGTTCTGTAATTTACAAGTGAATCGGTGATTGTGTGTATGACTAATTAGCTGATTGAACCGTGGTAACTGGTGGCAGTAAAAACATGCATACACACCGGCCCGCAAGGCCTGGAATTGGCCACCCCTGACATAGGGAAACAAGTACAAACGAGACCAGGACCGTAATACTCTGACAACAAATCACAGGAACAGCACGGTTAATATAACTAGTGTCATTAGAGCTGATAAACTGCAGCTTGCGGGAAATGCGTGCGAAATCAGCGAATTGATTGAACAATTAGAAACCACGTGAGGAATGCGGTGACAGCAATTACGTGTGAATTGTGTAATTAAGATGTGGTGCGAGAAGTAAATGTGCAATGTAGACACAATTAGGCAATGAATGCAGACATGACACAATCAGGTTCAGGGAAACAGAGGAAAACGCCAAGGAAGGGAAGGGAAGCAGGAGCGGATCGTAACACACAATCCTCTTTACACATCATTAGTTGATCACCTCAGACGATCTTTTGCGGGTGGTAACAGTTTTACGTGTGTTTTTGTACACGCAAACCTTTAGTAAATCGACCCATTTATGTACTCTGTGTGGTGCAGTAGTGTCAGAGTCTTGAGGTGAAACAGGTCGCCCTTTGCATTGCCTGGGAGAATAAACGAGTGCCTCTGTTTTATCCTGCTAATACACTCTAAGCCTAAAAGAACTGGTGGTATTACATTCCTCTGTGTTACCTGCATGGGTTTCTTATCTTGCCAGTGACAACTTGCTACACTTGATCAACAGCATAGGCAGTAATTTTACATAGAAGAAAGAACACCATCTATTTGTTTGGATTTCAAGGGCAGGAACCTGAACTTGTTTTGAAGGCTCAGTCAGATTTGTTTGATAGAAAACTTCTGCCAAGCAATAACACTGAAGCATTTCCCTCAAGAAGTATTAGTCATTAAAATACATGTTGAATTGAATTGAATACTTTATTGTCACTGTACATGTACAGGGAAATTTCGTTTCGAGCCCGCAGCATAGATGCACACATACACAAGATAACAATATAAATATATAAAAGAATAAAGTGTCCTACAATGGGGGAAGTGCAGCAATTGAGGGTATACCCTAGCCTAGTGGGGTAAAGTACAAAAACAAGTGATGTAAATATAATTAAATTAAAATATTGCACAGAGAGAGTCGAATATTGCACAGAATTTAAATATTGCACAGCATTTAAATATTGCACAGTTACCAAGAACAGTTAGGTTATCAGTTCAATTTGTGAGGCGGAGGGGACGCCTTGAGTTCAGCAGTGTGACAGCGTTCGGGTAAAAACTGTTCTTCATTCTGGTTGTGCGAGCGTACAGGGATCTGTATCGCTTTCCAGATGGCAGAAGGGTGAAAGTGCTGTGTCCCGGGTGAGTCGGGTCTCTGCAAATCTTTATGGCTTTGCGGTAGCAGCGGGTCCTGTAAATCGCTTCCAGTGTTGGGAGTGGAGAGCCGGTGATCCTCTGGGCTGATGTTATAATGCGCTGGAGGACCTTCCTGTTCTCAGAGGTGCAGCCAGAGTACCATGCTGTGATACAGTATGTTATTATCGACTCTACAGCGCACCTGTAGAAGTTTACCAGCAACTGTTGTGGTAGTTGTGCTCTCTTCAGACACCTCAGGAAGTAGAGCCTCTGAAGACCTTTCTTGGCCATCGCTGTTGTGTTAGCGGACCAAGTCAGGTCATGGCTGATGTGAACTCCCAGGTATTTGAGGTGCTGGACTTCCTCCACTCTCTCACCGCTAATGCTGATGGGATGGTGGACATGCTGTTTCCTGAAGTCCAAGATCAGTTATTTTGTTTTGTTAGGGTTTAGAACTAGAGCGTTGTCTCGGCTCCAACTCTCCAATTTCTCAACCTCTTCTCTGTAGGCCGTCTCGTTGTTGTCAGAGATCCTGCCTATCACGACTGTGTCGTCCGCAAACTTGATTATGATGTTGGAATCATGGACGGGTTTGCAGTCGTGCGTGAAGAGGGAGAATAGGAGGGGACTCAGCACACAGCCCTGAGGTGCTCCAGTGTTTAATGTTATGGATGAGGAGAAGTGCTTACCCATGCACACTGTTTGTGGTCTGCTGGTGAGGAAGTCCAAAACCCAATTGCACAGGTGAGTGTTGAGGCCCAGATTGTGTAGTTTGATTACCAGGTTGTTAGGGGGGATAGTGTTGAAAGCGGAGCTGTAGTCAACGAATAGCATCCGGACATAGCTGTCTCGCTGTTCCAGATGTGACAGGGCAGTGTGAAGGACCAGTGAAATAGCATCTTTGGTCGATCTGTTTGCCCTGTAAGCAAACTGGTACTGATCCAGTGAAGATGGGATGTTGCTTTTTAAGTGTTTCAGAACAAGTCGTTCAAAACACTTCATAATTATAGGAGTCAGTGCCACTGGGCGATAGTCATTCATGGACCTGATCGCAGCCTGTTTTGGCACAGGGATGATTGTCGCCGTCTTGAGGCAGGATGGGACAGTAGCCTGTGCCAGCGAGATGTTAAACAGGCTGGTGAACACTGCTGTCAGCTGGTGTGCGCAGTGTTTCAGGACCCGTCCAGGAACTCCATCAGGGCCAGTGGCTTTGTTGGGGTTGATGTGGCTTAGGGTGCGTCTCACCTCACAGGAGCTCAGTATCAGTGAACATGGTAGAGCTTCCTGCACTGTCAGCTTAGTGGTGGGCTGGTTGTTGTCCCTGTCGAACCGCGCGAAGAAGTGATTCAAATCGTCAGGGAGAGATGAGTTTGCTGAGTGTGATGAGCTGGTGTTACTGCGCTTGTAGTCTGTGATGGATTTGACTCCCTGCCACACACGCCGGGAGTCTGAGCTGTTGAAGTGCTCCTCTATTCGTGTTTTGTGGCGGCGCTTTGCTTCCCTGATGCCTTTCCTCAGGTTGGACCTAGCTGTTTTATAGGCTGCTAGATCTCCTGTGCGAAAAGCATCATCACGTACCTTCAACAGGTTCTGAACATCTCTGTTCATCCAGGGTTTACGGTTGGGGTATGTGTGTATGGCAGTTTGGCAGTTTGTGGAAAATTAAAAGGAAGTTATGCTAAGGATTCGTTATTAGCATGTCTCACTGCACGATTAATGTTACAACCGAGACAAAAGCATTTTTCTTGTTTAGCTGTGAATAATTATGCTATGCAAAGCTAATTATTCCCTAATAAATCATTGTACTTTGAGACAAGCACATTTGTTAAACATGCAGTTTAGCGGAGCTATATTTTAAATGCCATACGGCCTCCGCAGTAGTGTAATTGGCACCTCTCTCTCAGGTGTAACTCTACATGGACACCAATCGCAGATTGCACAAGCCTGCTTATATATTTTATCACATGCAGCAAACCTAAAATTTAAACAAAGTATAATTTAATTTGAGAAGAATGATGTCAACTTGTAAATTGTTCCAGTAATTTTACTGCATGTAGCACCCATGTAAGAAAAAAATAGAAATCTCGCCATATGGTATTGTATGCTCTAGCTCTGGAGATAGCCTGAAGCATTAGCTTGTTGTGCCAAACCATGTGGAGTGATGGCTAAGATGCTGGGGAAAACCAGGCTACTAAAGCCTCTTATTCCATTTGACATGTAAACCACAGGTGTCTTCTCAAGACTTAGGTCTAGATTTGCATTCATGTCAAGTTACAACAATGTCACAGATAACGTGTGATAACATGTTGATAGTCAAGGCACATCATTCCAGGGAGATTGTCTGGTGTCTTGAGGATTGCCTGAGTAAAAATTTCAAACAAAAGTAAGGATCCAGAGAATTGCTTCACATTTAAAAAACATGCTTGTACCAGTCTATGGGATAAATGAGTGGATATTCAACAATAAAACAACAGTCACACTCTTGGCCAGTTTCAAATCTTTACAATTTAATTTACAATTACATTTATTAAATAATTTTTGTTCAGTTACATAACACCACTGCTGAAGCCTATAATTCACTGTTTGGAAATGATTTGAATAACACCAGGTCAAGATGCTATACACATATGGCCAAAATGGTTAGAGAAAAACTTTCCAAAAAAAAAAAGTCTAAGCAGACCTGTCTTAGACATTATGAGGACACAAGTATTTAATGCTTAAATGCATAATATATCTTATGTAGTAATATATCTAATTAATACAGAATTTGGTTGAATGAGGTCAAAAGTGAGGAGGATGTTAATATATCAAACAAAAGTTTCTCTCTGCAGTCAGAATGCTAATAAAAAGCATCCAATGAAATTAGCCTGAGGATCACCGATTAGACTACAGGAGAAGATGAGAAGAACATCATTAGCACTGTAGAATTATCTGTGACCTTTATTTATTGCAACAGAACAAATGTGCAGAATTTCATTAACCTATAGAATTTTTCGACCTGTTTAATGTATGTCAACACTGTCCACAATTACATTTGGTTTGTTTAATCACTGTTCAGTGATCATGTGAAATACTGAAATACACCTTAGTGGTTAGAGTTGCCAAATTTGAAACAGATACTTCAAAATAATAACAATGCCTGGTATTAAGTCAACTTTTCTTTAGCGTAATACCTGAATAATTTATGCAATATTAAATCACTCGCTTGCTCCGTCTTCACAGCTCTTCATGTATGGCCTTTGTAATGATCAACTAAACTCAATTTAAAACAAAAGCACACATCACTCATTACCCATCCTCTATGGCATGCAGCATGAAGTCTGCCCTCATAACCATCGTTAAATACCTTTAGAATATTTTCACTTGTGCGTATACAATACGACGCACCCATAAAATGTGCTCGCTAGCAAACGGAACCTGCCCTGAGTGCTCATGTCTTCATTATCTGGAAATAAAACAAACAAATGCAAGGTAGGTGAAGGACTGAAGACCCATAGAGAGAGCTGTGCAGCACTCTGGGTGTTACTGG